>CAEMYA010000022.1:299145-321536 GCA_903131615.1 Diplodus sargus
GACAGTCCACCTTAACATCCCGGGACAGTCCACCTTAACAGTCTGAGACAGTCCACCTTAACAGCCTGGGACAGTCCACCTTAACATCCTGGGACAGTCCACCTTAACAGCCCGGGACAGTCCACCTTAACATCCTGGGACAGTCCACCTTAAAAGCCCGAGACAGTCCACCTTGACAGCCTGAGACAGTCCACCTTAACAGCCCGGGACAGTCCACCTTAACAGCCCGGGACAGTCCACCTTAATAGCCCGAGACAGTCCACCTTAACATCCTGGGACAGTTCACCTTAACAGCCTGGGACAGTCCACCTTAACAGCCTGGAACAGTCCACCTTAACAGCCTGTTGGGCTGCAGACCATCACTCAGTTTTATTCTGGCGCTGTGGTTTCCAACCTTTTTGACTTGTGACCCCTTAAAATACAGCAGCCGCTGTGTGACAAGAGTCAGATGTCTGCGAGCTGAGGTCACATCTGAACCGGTCCGATTGGGTCGTTTATATTCAATATCTGAGGCGTCAGAATGGAAACTATTCAACAGAGACAAGATTAGAGACAAATTCTGCTTCATAAATGATTGAAATGATTCAGGCTGATTATACATTTATCAGGCAGATAAATGCCAAAATGTTTGTGCAGCAGAACTTCAGAACTGCAGAATCTTTCTGATCAGAAAACGGTCCTGATCCGTTTAAACCACAATATTTATTCACTTACTTATTTCACACATTTCCATAAATACGTCTGATGTTTTTATATCAGATCTCTGATAAATTAACAAAAAAAACATAAATAGCCACAATGTCAAAGAAGAGAGAACAAAGATTTCCTGGATCCGTCTCATCATCTGGATCAGTACCAGAAGTTAATGGGTCGATTCTGGCCCAGACTCGTCCTCCATCTGAGTTTGGTGGAAACATGTTCTGTAGTTTTTGTGTAATCCTGCTGACAAACCAGGACCTGGTAACTTGTTTGGACCAGATCAAACTCAACGAGCTGAAGAGTCAGAACCGGTCTCACCGTACGGCCCGTGTCCAGCTGCTCTGCTGCAGTCGGTCATCAGACTGAGCGGATGTACCAACACGTCCCCTGAATAAACAGTGTTATTTTCAGGTTAGCAACCGAGCTAACGTTCCTGTGAGGCAGCAGACGATGAGAGCAGCTGTGACCCGGCAGAGACTCTGCTGGGTCTCTTTATAGTAGGACCAGGTTCTGATCCTGTGTTCTGGGATGTAACTAGTTACTGTGATTGTTGGATACATGTGGTGTCTCAGTATTGTCCCTGAGTATCCAACAGTATCCGTCCTGCGGTTTGTTCTCAGGCAGCAGCTCAGTGTTTGTGATTCCCGGAGGAGTTCCTAACGTCAGGCAGAACATGTGTGAGCCGGGCCGCTCCACGCTGGCACCGAGCTGCACATGATTGATGGCAAACAAATGTTCTGTACAGTCTGAGCCGCGTTGACTCAGCCGAGAACCTGCCCGAGCTTCCTGGAGCTGACGGCCTGAGGAGCTGCAGCTGCCGGACAAACGGGTTTATGCTCCATGAATCATGAGGGCAGGGAGTCGGGCGTTACCGACCAGAACACCGCTGATAACGGACCAGCTGAGAGAGCAGCTGCAGAGAAACTGTTCAACAATGACACTGAACATCTGCCAGAAGCTGAACGTCCATCTGAGGCTGACACAGACTCACTGCAGGAACAGGCTGACTGAACGGGTCAATAAGAGTCTCTTCCTGCGTCCATGAGGGTCGGCCTGACACTCCGCCCCGGAATGAACGACCCCCCAGGCAGCCTGCACATGAAGGAACACTCGCCCCCGCAGAAACCTCCAGGGCGAGCGTCCGTTCAGTGCATCAACAGTAGTCAGCTGCAGCGGTTCATCATCTGATCGGGACGCCTCCTGGAGGCCTCGGGAGGCTTTTCAAGCTCGTGGAACTGCGAGGAGGAGACCCCGGACGAGCTGTGGAGGACACTGGAGGGATTATTGTCCCATCTGGCCTGGAAACGCCCCCCGATCCTCCAGGAACAGCTGGAGGATGTGAGTGAGGAGAGAAACTGTGGCCTGCTGCCCCGACACCTCGAGGAGAGCAGAGAATACAGTCAGTCACTGAACATGTTCCTCAACCAGCAACACAACAGCACCAGACTCCATTCACAAATGTAGTGATTTTAGTTGTTTCATTTTTTGTTCCTTCTTGTAAATTCAGCAAATGTTCTACATGAACTTCTTTCTGTCTTTAGTAGAAACATGGAGTGTGTTTGTCTCAGTGGTGGACGGGTCAGTCATGTTCATGTCGAGTCTGAACTGACGGACTGACAGCTGATCACTGATGGACTCACTCAGGACAGATGTTGATATCAGGTGTGACGGAGTGTTCTCTGACAGGTTGACTTCCGGTCTCGGACTCTGGGTGAAGCGGTTCACAGTGGAGTCACAGCTCGCAGCAGCTGCTGGTTGGATCAGAAATCTGTTCCACATTCTCAGCAGTTAGACGAGGATTTAACATGAGTGTGTAAAGTCACAGGAGGCAGCAGCTCTCCTGAGTAGGTGGATAAATGTACAGTTGGTTCCACCTGAGCGTCTGTTTCCTCTCTGCACGTTTTCTTGCAGTATTTCATCACTTTGAGGAGTTGCAGTGTCACTAACAGAATGTTCTGTTG
This sequence comes from Diplodus sargus, assembly GCA_903131615.1. Taxonomy (NCBI): domain Eukaryota; kingdom Metazoa; phylum Chordata; class Actinopteri; order Spariformes; family Sparidae; genus Diplodus; species Diplodus sargus. Next base: position 301,806 of record CAEMYA010000022.1, read on the forward strand.
AGCTGTATAAACACATGTAGAGTCTGACAGGAGGCCAATCAGCTGTCAGCAGATATTTGAACAGTTTCCTCTTGAGGTCTGAAGTGGGAACGCTGTAGTTTGCTGGCAGCGGCCGTGTTCAGATCACATGTGGATCCACATTTATACAAGTGTTCCCACTTTCCTGTGAGCGGCCGCCGGGCCGGGCCGGGCCGGGCTGTGGTTTCCCTGCAGTGTTGGTTGGAGCTGTGTTTGTCTTCAAACAGCTGCCCTCTCTGCTCCACACAAAGCTTCGGCCGCCTGATAAGCTTCCTGCTGATAGTGAACAAAGCTATCACTGGCCTTCTCTGAGTTTCCCATGAGTCTTTCTCTCAGGAGGGACGTTGAGTAACTTTCTTTATCCTCCGTGATGAGACAACAGACTGAGCAGGTGTGCTTCAGTAACTCTCTCCATCTGCTCTCGTACCAAAGTGCCAAGAAGATAAATTCCATTTGACTCTAAATGTCAGAGAGGATGTTCGTGGCGTTGCGTCACTGTTTCTGTTTCCCACAGACTGAAACCACTTCACTGTTTTCAGAGCGATGATCCAACTTCTGTACAATTCCAGGAACTTTAATATCTGCAGACCGTCTGACACGACATCTGGGTTTTATGAATGGACCGGCTCTGAGGACGGCAGCGCCGGCCCGGTCCAACACTCTGGTTCAAAGTGAAGCAGCTCAACCGTCCCGTCAGGATGAGTTGTAATGACCTCTGACCTCTTCGTGTAGCGCCGTCAGCATGTTACTGTGTGCTACACTGATCCGCCATGACTTCACCACAATGTGTTGATAGAAACTGAAGGAAAACGTTCTCAGCCAAATTCATCTTAACTTTATTTATTGTGTGTTTTGTCTGTTTCTGGTCAAATAAATGTGTTACATGAGCGTGTGGAGGACGAGCAGAGGCTGAGAATCTTTCACATGATGGTGTTCAGCAGTAATAATCACTGTCAGCATCAGTAGCAGCCAGATGCTAGCGCGCTAACAGCTCACTGTTACTGCAGCCTTTTCTTTTTCAGCGAGCAGTGTTCAGGCTCGTTATCACCTCCTGCTGTAACTAACTGCTGGATTATTTACACAATATAATCATATGTCATAATATTAACACAGTTTTTGTGTTTCAGTGTTCTTACTCTCACAGTTTCTGTCTGATGATCCAGAGACAGAGTAACTCTGCTGCCCGTCTGCAGAGTTTGTGTCTTTACTGATGTCCTGATGTCTGTAACAGCGTCCCTGTTGTGTCTCCTGCAGGACTGGGTGACGGCCACCGACATCAGAGTGACGCTGAACAGACTCAACACGTTTGGAGACGAAGTTTTTAACGACCCCAAGGTCCTCAAGTCCTACTACTACGCCATCTCTGACTTCGCTGTGGGAGGAAGGTAAAGAGCCAAGAAAGATTGAATCTAATTTGATTCTGCAGCTCTGTGTGGAGGTTCAGAGTGTGATGGTCGGACCACACCGCTCTGATTACAAACCACGTCTGCAGAAGTGAAAGATTTTCTTGTTTACTTCTGAGTGAGAACAAGTTCCAGCAGCAGTCTGAGGTTCATGAACCTGCTCACACAAAGACGTCTCTCCTGAATGACTGAGTGTGGTCCGCTGGTTTTCTGGTCCTGGTCTCCATGTGTCACTGTGTGGTCTGCTTCCCTGTGGCCTGAACAGGAATCCACACAAGAACTGCTCGTCCTGCACGTCTGGGAAAAAAGGTTTCGACAGGCATTACAAGAGTGTTCAACAGGCTGCTGCTGCACAGTCTCTGCAGCCATAATCTGTTTGAAATGTGGAGCAGATTTCCATTACACCGCCAGCATTCCTGGCATTCCTGGCCGGCAGGGCTGGATTACAGGGAAACCGGAATGGGGCGGACCGACCGCCGTGACGGGCGGAAGAAAAGGGAAGAGTCCTGAGCCGGAGCACCTGTCAGATCTTCAGAGTCGAACCTTTATTTATCCAAGGAGGGTCTTTACCTCCGTCAGCTCCACCCTGATGTACCTGAACTTGTTCCCCTGAGCAGGACGACCAGCTCACGTGTCTTCACAGAGCAGCTCGCTGCTGCAGCATCAGACCAGATTCATCTGGACTAATCAGCTACACTTTAAACTTCCAGCTGCGACGGACGTTAAACTCCTGGTTGAGTCGTCACACAGCGTCCACAGCCAACAGTCCTCAGAGCAAACTGCATCTTCTGCCCTCTGGAGGTCTTCATGTTAGTGGCTGCGTGTTAGTTTGTGAATAAATGTAGAAAGGAAGAAGAAGACGAGTTGTTCTTCGAGTCTGATCATGCAGGTTCTGCTTCAGACAATCTCATCCAACGATCGTACAAAGATTAAAATCCTGAGTGTTACTCATGAACCACAAAAACCCTGTTAAACAAACGTCATAGTCTTCAGTATCATAAGCATGAATAATACCTGTTCATGCTTAAATACCTTGTTTATGAATCTGCACAGCTGCACAAAGTGTCAGATGTTCCCTTTCTTTTAATCTTTAATCTTTTAATCCTGCCTGAAAGTAGTTTATAAAGATAAAGCTCTTCTATAACTGGAGACAATAATTCATGTCAGTAGTTTGGATGTTACAGTGCAGCTTGTTGGAGCTCTTTGCAGCGGTTGGTGTCGACAGCCTCTGTAATGCCTCAGTCTTCCTTCCTTGCCGTCAGTTTTTCCACGTCTCCCTGCCAAGAAACACCTGAGACAATAACTAGAGGTGGCTGCTGAGCAAGTCCCGTCCTGCAGAGAGAGGGGCTCCTCACCCCGAGGACTCTAACAAACCTCCCTCAGAGACTCAGAACAGAAAAACCTCTTCACAACCAAAACCTGTATCGACTCCGTCCACTGGCGTCATTTCAAAACTCAATGTGATATAAATCTGAAGCATTTTAAAGCAATGTGGAGAAATTTGTGTCACAGTTTCAGTCAGTCGTCTTCATCTGTAGTTGCTCGCACACAGACCTGGACGTTATACTGCTTGTGAAAAATAGATATTGTTGAGTGTTGTGTTCTTCAGGTGTAACAGGTGTGTGTGTGTCTGTGCCATCAGGTGTAAGTGTAACGGCCACGCCAGTGAGTGTGTGAAGGACAGCCGACAACAGCTGGTGTGTAACTGCAAACACAACACGGAGGGCGACGACTGCAACGTCTGCAAAGCGTTCTACAACGACCGGCCGTGGAGGAGAGCGACCGCCGACAACCCCAACGAGTGTCTGCGTAAGTCTGCTGCACCTGTCACTGCTTTACTGCAGCTACGACTGCTTTACTGCATCTGTCACTGCTTTACTGCAGCTACCACTGCTTTACTGCATCTGTCACTGCTTTACTGCAGGTACCACTGCTTTACTGCAGCTGCCACTGCTTTACTGCATCTGTAACTGCTTTACATCTGTAACTGCTTTACATCTGTAACTGCTTTACTGCAGCTGCGACTGCTTTACTACATCTGTAACTGCATTACTGCAGGTATGACTGCTTTTCTGCAGCTACGACCGCTTTACTGCAGCTACGACTGCTTTACTACATCTGTAACTGCTTTACTGCAGCTGCGACTGCTTTACTGCAGCTGCGACTGCTTTACTACATCTGTAACTGCTTTACTGCAGGTACGACCACTTTACTGCACCTACGACTGCTTTACTGCAGCTACAACTGCTTTACTACATCTATTAAACTCCCGCTGCTCTCAGTGCAGTGATATCTTCTTCTGCTGCTGTTACTAATGACTAATAAAAAAGACCAGATGAGCGTGTCACAGTTTCCTCCACAGTAACTGATCCCAGATCAGTCCGGACGTGGAAACCATAACATTAATCATGAGGGTCTCTGGGGATTGTGGGAGCTGTAGTTCCTACATCGCAGTGCAGATGCATGACTAACTGTTGAGGGAACACGAGTGTTGTTCTTCTCCCACAGTCGAGCTAATCCGTCCTGCAGCGCTCGCATCAGCACAGGAAGCTGGAGGAGGCCGATCGTATGGAAACTAACTCTCAGTAACATGACGACGTCCAGCTGAGCCGTCACCTCGTCTCACCCTGTTTCTAGCTGTTCACTGAACCACCGGGCCCACTGAACCACCGGGCCCACTGAACCACCGGGCCCACTGAACCACCGGGCCCACTGAACCACCGGGCCCACTGAACCACCGGGCCCACTGAACCACCGGGCCCACTGAACTGGACTCAATAACACAAAATCAATTCTTCATCAGTAACACTGTGATTGTAAATCTGTGCCTCTCTCTCAGCCTGCAACTGTAACGGGAAGAGTTCTGAGTGTTACTTCGACGCCGAGCTGTACCGGGCCACGGGTCACGGAGGTCACTGCAGAAACTGTGCCGACAACACCGACGGGCCAAACTGTGAGCGCTGCCTCGACAACTACCACAGAGACCAGAGCGGCAGCCGCTGCCTGCCCTGCGGCTGCAACAGCGTCGGTGAGAAGTGATCCGATTCAGAATTCTGTTGAGTTTATTAACTGGTTCTGACTGTTTACTTAATATAAGAACCCAAAGTACCTCAGTTTGTCAGTCTGCTGTTAAAGTGGTGAAACACTCAGCAGAATCCACAGTCAGTAAACAGTCAGTGCAGTTAGAGTGAACTTTGTGGTTCTGGTGGTATTTTACTGAACGCAGCAACAAACCGCAGCTTAATGTGAACCAGCTGTTGTCCCAGTGACACCGGTTCTGTTCTGGAAGGTTTGTTAATGGGAGCTGATTGTTTGCACATGGTTAAAGGTTAACGTGTGTGTGTGTGTGTGTGTGTGTGTGTGTGTGTGTGTGTGTGTGTGTGTGTGTGTGTGTGTGTGTGTGTGTGTGTGTTCTCAGGCTCGGAGTCTCCTCAGTGTGACAACAGAGGAGTGTGTGCGTGTAAACCAGGTGTGACCGGAGAGAAGTGCGACCGCTGCCAGCCGGGGTTCCACAGTCTGACGGAGGCCGGCTGCAGGTAAGCTCCGCCTCCAGCTGCTCCACCTCCAGCTGCTCCACAATACACTGAAACATGAATGTAGTTTGGTGGAGCTGTGTGACAGCGAGCTCCTGCTGGTCTCACAGTCTGGATTATGTTCCCGTCCAGTGTAAATCTCCACATGCTCTCCAGAATCAGACGCTTCATCTGTTTTCCTCGTTTGGATCGAGGGACTAGAAGCAGCAGAATGACAGACAGTGTTGGCAGCTGTAGTTTATTAGACTGATGTTGATTCCTTCTGACTTCTCCAGAATAATAAACAGACAGAAAACATCTCATCATCAGAACGACTGATTTACAGTTCAGTGTTCAGACGGAGACACAGCTGCACTCTGAGCGCCCTCTGCTGGTGTCACACTGAAAACACCATCAGCTGCTGCGTCTCACCCTCCTCTCCCACTTTAGACGTCATCATCATCTTCATCATGTTTATCTTCATCATCATGTTCATCAAACACTTCCTGTCTCTCTCTCTGTCAGGCCGTGTGCTTGCTCGCCCTCTGGCAGCACTCAGGAGTGTGACGTCAACACCGGACAGTGTCGCTGCAAAGACAACGTGGAGGGCTTCAGCTGCGACAGGTGACACACACACACACACACACACACACACACACACACACACACACACACACAGTTTGTTATTTTATAGAAAATGTCACATGGACATTAAAGGAACGGTTCAGGTAGTTATGTGTTCTCTGCTGCAGACTGTGATCACAGCAGACGAGCTGATGGAGACATCTGATGTTTAAATCACGTCTCAGCTGCTTCAGTTGTTCAGCAGAATGCAGCAACTCTGTTTGACTGTGAAGCTCCAGAACTGTTCTGTTCTTTGGGTGAACTGTTCCTTTAAAGCTCGTAGTTAACATGACGTTTATATTATATTTAAGATTTACGACATGAGCGGTGAATCGAACAGAGCACAGACTCGACCTGTGTGTCAGCTGCTGTCGTCTGGTCTCCATCTGGCTCACACACACACACACACACACACACACACACACACACACACACACACACACACACACACACACACACACACACAGCCAGCAGCTTCATTTACCTGTCAGCAGGTTTTAATGAGCCCTCTGATGTTCAGTATAATGGTGCTTTCTATACGTAGAGACGAGCAGCCGTCACATCAGCCCGTCGACCTCTCAGCAGCAGGACGACGAACGTCAGCCATGATTTATTTTTATCAAAGTGTTATTACATGATTTTGCAAAATCATGAATGTGTTGACCGTCTGAAAGTGACGAGTGGATCTCAACACATGTTGTTTAATGTTTGGTGAGGAGGGAAGTAAAAAGCAGGAGTGATGAAAAGGAGGAGGTGCAGTGAGCAGAGGTCACCTGAGCTCCTGCAGACAGGATGATGGAGTGGAGCAGAGTCATCAGGTGACCTCTGACCTGTGCTGATGTGAGCACAGCAGCTGAGCTCTCAGCGACGACAGCTCACATTTTGCCCCGTGTGTCCATCAGGTGTAAGCTGGGTTACTTCAACCTGGACCCCAACAACCCTCAGGGCTGCACGCCCTGCTTCTGCTTCCAGCACTCGTCTGTGTGCGACAGCGCCGAAGGCTTCAGCGTCCACACCGTCAGCTCCGCCTTCAGCCGAGGTAACAACGCCTGCAGGCCGCACGCAGGGACGACAAACCCACAGCAGGCGTTTAAACACAGGATGTGTGTGTCGCTGCTGTAGAGTAACATGTATTGTGTGTGTGTGTGTGTGTGTGTGTGTGTCAGATGACGAGCAGTGGACGGGTCAGCAGCGTGACGGCTCCAGTGTCCCAGTCCAGTGGACTCCCAGCGGACAGGAGATCTCCCTCATCTCAGAGGACTACTTCCCCATGTACTTCGTAGCCCCAGGTACACACACACACACACACACACACACACACACACACACACACACACACACACACACACACACACCTCTTCTCCCTGTGGTGTGATGACTGTTGGTGCTGGTGGTCCAAAACAAACCCGGCTCTCCTGGTGCGTCTACGTGGACGTTTGTGGACAGGAGGGTTAGAGACTCCTCTGCTGCTGATGGAGCTTTTGTCTTCACTTTAACTCAACAAGAGTTTGATTTTATGGTTTTTCTGGAGAGTTCAGAGCAGGAAAGTCCTGAATCCACCGACAAGACGGACCTTCAGTGTTCACCTGAGGAGAAGTTTAGACTTTGAACTTAATCTCAATCTTAATACTAAATCTGAACAAACAAATCCTCTAATAACTCTGAAGTACGACTGTCGGACTTTGTGACGTCAGCTGTGTTTCTTCTTCTTTCGTGTATCACAGAGAAGTTTTTGGGGAACCAGATGTTGAGTTACGGACAGAACCTGAGTCTGAGCTTCCGGGTCGACCGGCGGGACACTCGCCTGTCGGCGGAGGATCTGGTCCTGGAGGGATCTGACCTGAGGGTGGCCGTCCCCCTCATCGCCCAGGGCAACGCCTACCCCAACGAGAACATGCAGACATACGTGTTCAGGTGAGACCCGACAGGCTGGAGGATTATCTGATGAGACTTCTAGTGATAGTTCTGTTCGTCCTGACGATCTACATCTGGATTGAGCTCATCTGAAGTCATAATCTACCTGTAGATTATTTTAAATCATCAGGATTATTCAGATTAAAGTCGTAGTCCGTCACCATAAACTCGGCTGATAATGACGAGATTCAAACTGTAATCTGTGTTTCTGATTTATAATCTGGAGTAAGTTAGACTGATGTCGTAGCATCTGATGATGATGATGATGATGATGATGATGATGATGATGATGATGTCGTTGCGTCTCCTTCAGGCTCCATGACAGCACTGACTACCCCTGGAGGCCGGCCATCAGCCACGCCGACTTCCAGAAACTTCTCCACAACCTGACGGCCGTGAAGATCAGAGGCACCTACAGCGAGAGGAGTATGTGCACACACACAGACACAGACACACACACACACACACACACACACGCACACGCATACACAGTCACAGTGTTGGACATCAGTTAATAACAGTTCGTCTCTTCAGGTGCTGGGTATCTTGACGATGTCTCCTTGGTGACGGCGAGGCGGGCTCCAGGTGTTCCAGCCCGCTGGGTGGAGCAGTGCACCTGTCCTCAAGGTTACCAGGGGCAACACTGTGAGCAGTGCACTCTGGGATATCGTCGCGCCCGCCCAGAGCTCGGAGCCTTCAGCCCCTGTGAGCTGTGCAACTGTAACGGACACAGCGACGCCTGCGACTCTCAGACAGGTAACACACCTGGTTACAGACAGGTAACACACCTGGTTACAGACAGGTAACACACCTGGTCACAGACAGGTAACACACCTGGTCACAGACAGGTAACACACCTGGTTACAGACAGGTGACACACCTGGTCGCAGACAGGTTTCTGACTAACCCCTGGGTCCTCTCCCGTCCGTCCAGGTGCGTGCGCCTGTCAGGACAACACGGCCGGTTTGAGCTGCGAACGCTGTAAAGACGGTTTCTATGGTGACGCCACGCGGGGGACGTCAGGTGACTGTGAGCCCTGTCCCTGTCCAGCCGGAGCCACCTGCGCCGTCGTGCAGAAGACCAGAGAGGTGGTGTGCACCAACTGTCCCGCAGGAACCACAGGTACACACAGCTCACCTGCACAGGTGATACCTGTCAGCTCACCTGTACATGATTCCAATGGTCTCTGATGTCGCCCGTCCACAGGTAAGCGCTGTGAGCTCTGTGACGACGGTTTCTTTGGCGACCCTCTGGGTCAGAGCGGGCCGGTCCGAGCTTGCCGCGCCTGCAAGTGCAGCGACAACATCGACCCCAACGCCGTCGGCAACTGCAACCGTGAGACCGGAGAGTGTCTGAAGTGCATCTACAACACCGACGGCTTCTTCTGCGACCGCTGCAAGGACGGTTTCTACGGCAACGCCCTCGGCACCAACCCCGCCGACAAGTGCAAACGTAAGAGGAGGTCCAGAAAACAAACCGGGCTCGTTTGTTTCTGACTGACTTTGTAGAAACACGGAAACTGTCACAGTCCCTGTAACTCTTCCTCCTCTTCCCCTTCCTTTTCCTCTTCTCCTTCCTCCTCTCCTTCCTCTTCCTCAGCGTGCTCCTGTTCCCCGTCCGGTACCGTGGATCGTGAGACGAGCTGCTCTCAGGTCACCGGTCAGTGTCAGTGTCTCCCCAACGTGGCCGAGCGAGACTGCAGCTCCTGTGAGCCGGGCTTCTTCAACCTGCAGAGCGGCAACGGCTGCGAACGGTCAGCTCATCATCATCATCATCATCATCATCATCATCATCATCATCGACATCATCATCATGTGATCCCTTGCTTCAGTCTAAACTTCAGTCTCCTCCTCTCCTCAGGTGTAACTGTAATCCGATTGGCTCCACCAACGGTCAGTGTGACATCACTACAGGACAGTGTGAGTGTCAGCCCGGCATCACCGGCCTCCACTGCGAACGCTGCGAGGTCAACTTCTTCGGCTTCAGCTCGTCTGGATGCAAACGTAAGAACATGAAATCACTGCAGCGATGGTGATGTCACAGTGATGTCCCAGTGATGTCAGAGCGTGTTTTATAACTCCTCCTCCTCTGTGTGACCTGCAGCTTGCGACTGCGACCCTGAAGGCTCTCAGTCGGGTCAGTGTAAAGAGGACGGGCGCTGCGAGTGTCGGCCCGGCTTCGTCGGAGCTCGATGTGACATGTGTGAGGAGAACTACTTCTACAACCGCTCGGCGCCGGGCTGCCAGCAGTGTCCGTCCTGCTACAGTCTGGTCAGAGACAAGGTGAGGTCCACAGCTGCTCTGTCATACACGTCAACCTCAGGACGAGGTTTACCTGTCCGGGACAGAACCGGTGCTCAGAGTCGTGTTTGTCCCTCCAGGTGAACCAGCAGAGGCAGAAGCTTCACGACCTGCAGACTCTGATCGATAACCTCGGCTCGGGTCAGGACACCGTCAGCGACAAGGCTTTCGAGGACCGGCTGAAGGAGGCGGAGCGAGCCATCCTGGAGCTGCTGGAGGAGGCTCAGACCAGCAAAGGTAAGACGGTCAGGGTCCAGACCAGCGGTCCACCAGCACCACAATGGGTCGCCACAGCTTCAGCAGGGTCGTGATGCTTTATTTATCTTAAGGATGAACGAGCTGCGTCGACTGTCAGTCAGTCGCTCTGTACGGCAAGGAGTTAATTAACGAGTACGAGTTTAATTAAATTAAAGTTAGACTGAATTCCCAAGTAAATAAAGAAAAACAGAGCTGTTGGTCTGAAACACGCTGTAGAAATGATTTCTCCATCGTGACCTTTGACCCTGCAGACGTGGACCGCGGGCTGCTGGATCGTCTCAACGGCATCAACAACACTCTGACCACTCAGTGGAACCGACTGCAGAACATCCGCAACACGGTGGACGATACCGGCACTCAGGCCGACCGCGCCCGCAACCGAGTGCGAGACGCCGAGAGCCTGATCGACCGCGCCCGGCAGGAGCTGGACAAGGCCAAGGACGCCATCAGCAAAGTGGTGAGTGATGTCGCTTTCGTCACGGTAACTGACGAGCATGAGAGCTGATTTAACACAGCTGATGTCGTCTGCAGGACATCAAACCGCCCAGCGGCACCGGAGATCCAAACAACATGACGCTGCTCGCCGAGGAGGCCCGAACGCTGGCTGAGAAGTAAGACTGAGCTGAGATTCAAACACGTTTGTTCAGTGTGTTCAATGAAATATGGATTTATTCATTGAGCCGTTTATTTAGTTATTTCAGTCCTCGATATATAAACCGTCTCCTTCATCTAGTTGATCTGTTCTCTGATCAGTTAGAATGAATTCTTCTTCTGTTCAGTCACACAGTTTTGAGGGAAACACTGACGGCTGATGAATCATCTCACGTATCTGTGTTTATTTTTCAGGCACAAGATGGACGCCGACCAGATCGAGAAGATTGCCAAAGACGCCAACGACACGTCAACCAAAGCGTACAACCTGCTGATGAAGACTCTGGACGGAGAGGGCAAGACGACCCAGGAGATCGACGAGCTCAACAAGAAGTAGGTTGCACGGACGACGAGGCTTCACTCACAGTTACACACAGTTACATTCACTGTTTAATCATCTGCTCCGATGTCGCTGTGTTCAGGTACAACGAGGCCAAGGAGCTGGCCAAGAACCTGGAGAAACAGGCCAACAAGGTCCGGGCCGAGGCGGACGAAGCCGGAGACAAAGCTCTGAAGATCTTCGCCAACCTGACCAGCGTCCCTGCGTTAGACACCAAAGCTCTGGAGGTGACTCGACTGACGGGAGACGACTTGTGTAACGTATGTTCTGATTCTGGATGACTGACCGGTCCGTGTGTTTTCAGGACGAAGCCAGTAAGATCAAGAAGGAGGCGTCGGACCTCGACAAGCTGATCGATAAGACGGAGAAGGAGTACAACGACCTGAGAGACGACCTGAAGGGCAAAGAGCAGGAAGTCCGCAAGCTGCTGGAGAAAGGAAAGAGTGAGCAGCAGGTACGTCGACTGTGCTCACCTGGCTGCCTCCCACACGTCTTTATGCTAAGCTAAACGCTGCTAACACACAGACAGAAGCTGATATCAACCCGAACATCTGAGAGAAAGTAATTTATAATGTTGACTGAAGAAGAAGCAGAAGAACTGATCAACCACTGAACCAGCAACACAACATCACTAGACTCCAGTTGTTGAGTAAAAACAAACGTCTCTGACAGATTCTAACTCATTGTGTTCTTCTTCAGCATTAAATCAGAAGTTGAAGTTGTTTGTCTCCTTGTGAAAAGTATCAGTTTGTGGCAGCATGTCTGTTGTTTTGTTGTTGACGTCTGGTTTCCTCTTCCTGTCTGACAGACGGCAGATCAGCTGTTAGCTCGAGCCGACGCTGCCAAAGCTCTGGCTGAGGAGGCGGCGAAGAAGGGCCAGTCCACCTTCAGAGAGGCCGAGACCATCCTGGAGGACCTGAGAGGTACCAGCTGACACACGTCTACCTGCAGCTGAGCTCTGATGTATTATATGATGATGTGTTAGAACTCGGGGATCAATGACGATGATGATATAAAGAAAAGTTTTGTATTCTTTAAATGACCAGTTGAGGGATTGTTGTGTCATCAGGACTGATATAAACCTTTCCTTTCACAACCTCCTGCAGACTTTGACAAGAGGGTCAATGACAACAAGACGGCTGCCGAGGAAGCCATGAAGAAGATCCCCGCCATCAACGCCACGATCGAGGCCGCCAACAAGAAGACGAGACAGGCGGAGGAGTCGCTGGGAAATGCTTCTGCTGATGCCAAAGAGGCCAAGGACAAGGCTGAGGAGGCCGAGAGGATCGCCAGCACCGTGCAGAAGGTACGACTGGACCGGACAACAACCTGACGAGCTGCTGTCTGCGGTGAACTGGAAACGTGGTGATCAGGTTCCTGTTTTTCCCCCCCTGATTGAATCAAACCTGTGTCCTCTCAGGGCTCAGCCAAGACCAAGGAGGACGCGGAGAAGGCCTTCCAGGACACCAACAAGCTGGACGACGAGGTCAACGACATGATGGACCAGCTGAGCACCGCAGAGCAGGAGCTGGCCCGGAAGAAGGCCGAGGCCGACCAGGACATGATGATGGCGGGGATGGTACGAGCGTTCATAGACACAAGCCGTCAGAGTGATGTGTGAAATCAGTTTCTGTGTTGGATCAACATTGTTTCCTGTCCCTCAGGCGTCAGACAACGCGAAGGAGGCAGAGGACAACGCCCGCAAGGCCAAGAGCGCCGTGAAGACGGTTCTGAGCACCATCACCGCCCTGCTGGATCAGCTGGGTAAGAACACTGAACAATCGTCCGCACAGGAACTCCTCATCCAACCATCAACATTCAACCAGTTCAGCAAAGTGTTCAGGGTCGTGTGATTGTTTTTAAATCATCCTCCCGAGTTAATCTAATAAACCCTCCTGGCTTTGTCTGATTGGTTCTGATTGATCATGACATCAGAACCCTCAGCTGTCCCAACAAATCACTTAATTTCCTCCATTTTCTCTCCAGGAAACATCGACAAGGTGGACCTGAACAAACTGAACCACATCAACGAGACCTTGAATAGCGCCAAGGACAAGATGGACAACAGCGAGCTGGACAAGAAGCTGGAGAAGCTGAACGACGTGGCGCAGTCCCAGACGGCTATGATCGATGACTACGACAAGCAGATCCGCGAGATCCGCAGAGACATCGAAAACCTGAACGACATCAAGAACACGTTACCTGACGGCTGCTTCAACACGCCGTCACTGGAGAGGCCTTAACCCCGCCCACCTCCTCCTCCTCCTCCTCCAACACTCCCCTTCACGTCTAACAATCTGGCAAACACGCCAACTTTTACCAAAACAGTTTTTTAAAATTTTACGTTTTCAGATTCTTGTCTTTGTTTTTCTTTTTCAAGAGAGAAGCCAATATTTCAGCCTCGTTCACGGTTTTTAACAAGAAAAGCAGCTTTTATTTTGTTTTGTGTTCTTCGAGACGCAGTATCATGGTTTCGGTAGAATGAACTAAGCGGCGTAGAGCCGTGCAGAGAGGTGGACGAACCTCGCAGAGAAACCAGAACCACAAACCCGACGTGACTGCACCCGTCTGCTCGCAAGAGGAAGTGTCACCGACGCAGAAACCACACAGGAAGTTCCTCTTCCAGGAACGTCCGCTCGAGTTTCAGCTTCCTGTGTCTGACCAGCCATTACCCATCATGCCTCGGGACACGCCAGCTACTTTTCCAGTTTTCAGCTGAGAACGCCGCCATCCTCCGTGTTCTCTTCTTCTTTATCTGTAAACCAACCGTGTCTTCAGAAAGCACACAGTGAAGGAATCCTCTGGTTTTTCTGACCCAAAGCTACGAGCCCGACTCAAACAAACCGCAGAGGAAAAGTGTTTTATCTTCTTCAGCAGTATTCACACCTGCAGCAGGTCGTGTTGTTGAGCAGAGCCACGCCCACTCCGCTGCTCGCTGAAGTCCAGTTCCTGTGAGACGTGATTCAGTCTCACCTCCACCTGTAATCACACAACATGGAAGGTTGTGAGGACTTCAGGAGCTACGGAAGCCCGAGAGGCCGGAGGGAGAAAAGGTGTTAATCATTTTCTCTCTCGTGTTTGTGACCGAACAGACAGAAAGTTGAGCCAGAATCATTTTTAAATATAGTTTCGTCTCTGAGACGAGTGTTTGTTTGTTCTTTTGGTCAAAAAATAAAAGAACTGCCAGGATTGATTATTAATTTGAAACTGATTTTTCCCCAAACCAGTTAATTATATTTTGTTTGTTTTTCTTTACTGGTCGGAGAAAACAGTGTAATTTTCTGATTTGATTCTTTCGTCACACCAGAGGACACAAAGTGTTTGTAGCAGATTTAGTTTCATCAGTATTTGTTCACTTTTGTTTTCGAGGCTCATTTTTCCGTCAGTGAAACTGGTTTCAGCAGCAGGTGAAGAACCTCGTGTTGTCTTCAGAAGATGATGTAGCTGCCTCACAAACAAGAACAAAAATGAAGCCGTTAAAATGAGAAAAAGAAGAAAAATAAATACATTGAAAGTTAATTCTTGAAAGATGAAACAAGTGTTAGAAGTGATCCTGGAAACTTCCACTCGTGTCACAGATTGTCTTTTCTCCTGTTACGTCACAAACTGAGGAGAGAAAATAATTTAGATCAGACTCAGAAAATAAATCATCAGAGTTCTGTGTGATTCTCCTCTCGGGCTTCTGTGGGTCTTCAGCTCGGCTCTGACCCGTCTCACCTCGGTCCAACACCGTTTCATGTCCTGATGTTTTCACACTACAGACGTCGTGTCGTCGTCTCCAGAAGTCGCTGCTTGTCGCTGGTGTTTTATCACATTAACATTTTCTTCCAGGCTCAATCAACACTATGCAACTTTGTACATTTTGCGTAGCGAGAATTTTATCTGATACACTGGTGCTAATAATTATTTCAAATGTTATATTTTTGTGTGAATGTTTTTTATTATGACATAGAGTGAGGAATTTGTTATTTGTGTAAATATATGCTAAAATGATTCAGGACTGGCTGATTTTCAGATTAAAACTCCAACATGCAAACAGCCACATTAAGTTCTATCACAATCAATCAACTGAAACCTCCAGGTTAAATATATATAAATATCTATGATAACGTCTGTGGTATGTTATTATTATAATATGCTTGCTTGTATACACGGCTCAGTGTTGCTGCCTCATAGCGATGCCAATATTTCATGTGTTTTATTGATTCTGTGGGTTTTCACACGTTGATTAACTGAATATTTGTGTCTAGTTTCTTTGAGCTTCGACCCTTTTTTACCAGTCAGGTCCTGACGGTGTAAAGAAGGCGTCTCCGGTCGTTTTACTGAATTTATTGGGAGACGATGAGCTCAGTCACATGTTGCTACAGTAGTTAACTGTTTTAATTAGTGTTTTGTGCCTTAATATAAAGTTCAGTTGTAATCACAGCCCCAGCGAGGGCGTCCATGTTTTATTTCACAAAGATTTTCCTCGTCGTCTTCGTTCCCTCACGCCGCCTCCTCGGGTCGGAACCAGAGCAGGGCTGCTTTGTTTTTAAATCAGGTCCTGAACAGAAAAATCTCCAAGTTACAGTCAAACACTACCAGAGTTCAGAAAATCAGCCAAAAACCAGATGAACCCTGAACCTGTTTGTCTGCAGGTGAACTGGACTCACTGACTCGTTTTATTTCTCTCCCTCCATCCAGACGGCCGCTCTGCAGCCTGTGCAGCACAGACGTGATGTATAAACAGTATTTTAAGTTATAATGTACCAGTTATTGTAATGTAACCTGTTGTCTTAGATGGCGCTGTGTGTGCTGCGCAGCCTGCAGGGCGGCTCGCACCTCGATGTACTCTGTGCTGGTGACGTCATGTCTGCAGCCCTGCGACCGCCTGAGGGACCCTGTTTGTTCACACGTGCCTGTAAATCCAAACTTAACATTTGAATAATAAAAAATTACTACAGGAACCAGAGTGTCGATGAGTCGTCTGTCACATGGAAGCAACAACACGACTGGATGAATGAAACCAGCTGGAGCTTTGAATCAAGTTCTGCAGGTTTAACACTCGGTCAGTTTGGGATACATAGAATTTATTTGTTAATTAGCAGTCAACACAAACTGAGGTTCTGCAGGTCATAGACCAAAGTACTGGACACATTAAAGGAACAGTTCGGAAACAGTCTTTATCTCTACAAAATGATTTCTGGAGCTTCAGAGCAAAACAGCTGAAGACAAAACGAAGGATCAGTATCAGATAAACAAAGAAACAAGTATTGAAGTGAACAGCTGTCAGTCAGTCACCTACATATGTTTCATCAATTACAACAAATCAAACATTTAACTGTTTTGGTGTTGAAAACAAAAAGGACTCGTTCTGTGAATCAGCAGTCAGCAGCTGTTTCATACAGGTGAGGTCAGCTGGTCTCCACAGGTGAGTAACGAGCATCTAATCAACACCTCCATGTATTTAAAGTCAGTATCAGAACATCAAATGGATCCATACACCTGGTCCGCTGTCGTCCACGTCTTACAGTAAATGTTCAGCTTCAGAAAAGTGTAAATAACGATAATAAGTTCTGACGCCTGTGTGTCAGCAGCAGGGTGCCGCGCCATTATTCTGAAAAACAAACAGTCTGAAAAATGTCACCTGGGACCAAAAACAAATGCCCATTATTCTGAAAATACAGATTCAGCCCAGGTGGGTTTAGCTCCACCTCTTTGAACATATAAGGACTTCCTGTCTGGAGTCACAGTAACCTGAGGTGAGAAGGTTCAGGTCTGAGAACTCGATCCGGTCTTCACGTGGTTCCTTCAGAA
This sequence comes from Diplodus sargus, assembly GCA_903131615.1. Lineage (NCBI taxonomy): Eukaryota > Metazoa > Chordata > Actinopteri > Spariformes > Sparidae > Diplodus > Diplodus sargus. Next base: position 318,622 of record CAEMYA010000022.1, read on the forward strand.
CCCTCCGGGTAACATAAATTGATGGGCTTGCCGTCGTGAGTCTTCATGTGTCGGCGGAGCGAGTACACGTCACTGAAGTTCTTGCTGCACTCGCTGCAGTAGTACGGCCGCTCCTCCGTGTGGTGCTTCATGTGGTTCTTCAGCGGCGTGCTCTGCAGGAAGCTCTTGTCGCAGAAGCGGCAGCTGTAGGGTTTCTCTCCGGTGTGCGTCCTCGCGTGGCGGATCAAGGACGAGGTGAAGTTGAAGCACTTCCCGCAGACGCTGCAGCGGTACGGCTTTTCGTCCGTGTGCATCCTCATGTGGGTCTCCAGGTTGTCCTTGCGGCTGAAGCACTTCCCGCAGACCGTGCAGCCGAACGGCTTCTCGCCCGTGTGGCAGCGCGTGTGCACCGCCAGGTCCAGATGCCGCGGGAAGGTTTTGCCGCAGTAGTAGCAGACGTAGGCCATGACGTGCGTCTGCAGGTGGTCCAGCAGGTTCCGCCTGTCGGGCAGCAGTTGGCCGCACACGCCGCAGAAGCAGTGCTCGTCGTCGGCGTGGACCTCCGCGTGGTTGATCAGGGAGCCGCGGTAGCTGAACATCTTCCCACAGACTTTACAGCTCCAGAGAGAGCTGCCGCCCTCCGCCTGCTCGCTCTGAGTGGCAGCAGGAGGCGGGAGGAAGGAGGTGCTCGGCACCATCTCCTCGTCTTTCACCTCCACCTTCAGAACCTCCTCCGAGGGCACAGACTCCACCTGAGGCTGCTCGCTCTTACACTCCATGACGTAGATGAAGTCTTTGGTGTCCTGCTCCACCTTTATCTGAGGAGCCTCAGCCTGAACCACAGGACCGGTCCACACCTCCTCCTGCTCCTCCTCCGGCTCCTCCTCCGGCTCCTGCTTGATGGCAGGAGGCTCCAGCTGCTCCTGGTCAGGCTGCTGCTGGAGGTCGAAGCCCTCGAACTGCTGAACATCTGCAGAGGAAGAGAGTCGGATTAGTAAAACTGCAAACTGAGATTCAAAGAAGAAGGACGAGGATCAGATCTCAGGACGGACTGAAGGTCTGACCTCTGCAGAGCAACTGTACAATGGAGCAGACACCAGTGACACCAGTGACACCAGGTGAGAAGAGACTCTGAGTGAAGCTGGTCTGTGGTGAGTGCTGAGTTTAGTCAGGGTCCAAACTGAACCCACTTGGTACCGGTACTGTCTGTCTAGGAGTTCTGTCTGTCTGTGTGAACACAGATAGCACAACAATGAGCCGCACAACCAGGAAGTAAACACGGACGGCAGGAAGCTTTCAGGTGAACGTGCTGGGTGGATCTTATTGATTAGGATGGACGCCATCTTTATCATCCCATCATTATTCTATACATGTACTGGTTCCGCCCACTCGGGCCCATCCAGGCCCCTCGTGACCTCATGAGTGATGTCACGGCGTCTGTCCTGTTTTTACACTCAGTGGTCGAACATGTTCACACTCAAACATTAGGTTGTTTTTACTGGATCACAGGTGACGCAAACAGACACGGCCATGTTTGTGCAGGTGTCTCTGGTCTCTAAAGGTTCTGAAGGTTCTGACCCAGAAGAGCCCAAAAACACAATCTCTTTAAAAACAGTCCAGATTTTTACTGTTACATCCACTGATGTGTGCACTGCTGAGTGCGCAGTGCATGATGGGAACGTGAGGGTGGCTCAGCACATTTATAGCCTCCTGTCTCCTCCTTCCTCGGCTCATGTTACATGTAGGAGGGAGGAGACGAGAGGAGGAGACGAGGAGACGAGGGGAGGAGACGAGGAGGCACAAACATGATGGAGTGCTCAGACTCTGATGGATCTGTTTTACGTCTTATTATTGTTTATTTCCACTTTAACTGCAGATTCCTGTTGAGTGACGTCTGTTTAAATCAAACACAGACCAGTTAGTCGGATAATCGATCTCTCGGGTTCGGTTGAGGTGTAAACTCAGAGGACTGCCCTGAAGTTCGAGGTCATCGATGTTTTAAAAAGCTGGTTAATTACCACGTGTGAAAGTTAGTGTGTGTTGCCTGGGTCGGTCCGGACTCCTGCCGTCCTCCGCCGGGCGGTACCGCCGGATCAGCTCCTCCTCGTGCTCCACCATCACTCTCTCCACCAGCACCAGGATCTCCTCCGCCGCCGCCGTCAACCTCTCGGTCACCAGAGTCCTCAACACCCGCAGGCTGGACATCCTGGAGCTGCAGCAGCCGGGAGGTCCACTCACAGTCCGCTCGGTTCGTTTCCGCTGCTCAGGTCAACACCGTCACCGGGTCACTGCGGAAGTTCCGCTCACACCTCTTCACAATAAAAGCACGCTACGTGTTTATTCTTGAGCAAAACGAAGCACTCATCATGTGAACAGTCTCACTGTGCAGGAGGTTGTTTTGGTTTTTTTCTTCATGTTTCCACATTTTATTGTCAGCACCATAAAGTCAACTGGACCGGTTCCGTCTCCATCCGAACAGAAACAACACAGGACGAGTCATGACTCCACTCGACAATGACGGTTATTAAAACTTCAGATTAGTTCCTACGAGAAAAGAGAGCTACATCAGAACACATGAAGAAGAAATCCACCATGACAGCTGTGATGTCAGCTTCTTTAATGTCAACATAATTATTCACAACACATTCTACTATTCACAACAGGAACAGCAGATTCATCCTGGGAAATAAACACGCAGGCGGTTAAGTTAAATGTTGGAAGGCCTCATCAGGATTTCCCATCTGTAAACACAGATGCCATGATATCAAAGAATAAAGAATCAAACTGCAGGTTTCAGGTCGTTCCTTCAAAGTCCTGGAAGGAAGTTTCAAACACAGGCACATGTTGCAGTAAAGGTGGATGTTCAAAGGCCTCGGCCAATCAGATTCAGCCGTGGGGAATTCAGAGTCACGGAGAAACATGACTTACAGAGAAAC
>CAEMYA010000022.1:322239-337788 GCA_903131615.1 Diplodus sargus
AACATAATTATTCACAACACATTCTAATATTCACAACAGGAACAGCAGATTCATCCTGTGAAATAAACACGCAGGCGGTTAAGTTAAATGTTGGAAGATCCTCATCAGGATTTCCCATCTGTAAACACAGATGCCATGATATCAAAGAATAAAGAATCAAACTGCAGGTTTCAGGCCGTTCCTGTAAAGTCCTGTGAGGAAGTTTCAAACACAGGCACATGTTGCAGTAAAGGTGGATGTTCAAAGGCCTCGGCCAATCAGATTCAGCCGTGGGGAATTCAGAGTCACAGAGAAACATGACTTACAGAGAAACTCTCCCAAAATGCAACCTCGGGTCTTTTTGTGAATGTATACGAGTCAAACCTTCATGTAAAAGCATAATTGTAACAAAAGAGGCACTTTTAAGATTTACCGTATTTTTGTTTCCAGGTCAGACTCATTTTCAATGGGAGTGCTACGAGCGCTTTAGCGATAGCATCAAATCTCTATGTTTAAAACACTTAGAAGTCTCGACACAACATGAAACTTTGCTCGTAGTATCACCAGGGTCTCTACACATGAACACCAGCACTGAGAACATTGTTTGTGTACACAGAGTTACTAAAAAGAAGGTTTTTGAACAACTCACGTTAGCAGCAGCTTGTTCCGCTCGCCGCCGTCCTGCCAGTGGAGAAGTGTTGATCTCAGAATGTGACGTAACCTGGAGGACAGTTAAGGTGGAACTACTGACTTCCAGCAACAACTATCCACGCCAGATCTCACGTGACTTTTCTGGTTTTTGGTTTTAATATTGTTTCTTATGTGAGGCTCCTTTTACAACTTCAAGGTCAATATTGTTTTTCACTAACGACAAAACAACAAATTATCCTGCATTTATATGAACTGAGCTTTAGGAGCGTTCCACCTTAACTGTCCTCCAGGTTACGTCACATTCTGAGATCGACACTTCTCCACTGGCAGGACGGCGGCGAGCGGAACAAGCTGCTGCTAACGTGAGTTGTTCAAAAACCTTCTTTTTAGTAACTCTGAGTACACAAACAATGTTCTCAGTGCTCGTGTTCATGTGTAGAGACCCTGGTGATACTACGAGCAAAGTTTCATGTTGTGTCGAGACTTCTTACTGTTTTAAACATAGAGATTTGATGCTGTAGTAAAAGTGCCCGTAGCACTCCCATTCACAGAAAAAGCCTGGGCTGCATTTTGATGAGAGTTGCACTTCAGAGTCCTCGCAGGAACACAAACTGATTATTTCAGGATTTGTTCGCGTTGTGAGTCTTCATGTGTCGTCGGAGCACGTAGACGTCGCAGAAGCTCCTCCTGCACTGGCTGCAGTAGTACGGCCGCTCCTCCGTGTGGTGCTTCATGTGGTTCTTGAGCGGCGTGCTGAGCAGGAAGCTCTTGCCGCAGACGTTGCATTTGAAGGGCTTCTCTCCGGTGTGCGTCCTCGCGTGTGTCTTCATATCTGAGCCGCTGGCGAAGGTTTTGAAGCAGAAGCCGCAGCTGAAGGGCTTCTCTCCGGTGTGCGTCCTCGCGTGGCGGATCAAGGCTGACCTGAAGTTGAAGCAGTTCCCACAAACGCTGCAGCGGTACGGCTTCTCGCCCGTGTGCGTCCTCATGTGCGTCACCAGGTTGCTGCTGCGGGTGATGCTCTTCCCGCAGACCATGCAGATGAACGGCCTCTCGCCCGTGTGGCAGCGCGTGTGCTCCTCCAGCTCGATGTGCTTCCGGAAGCTTTTACCGCAGGACTGGCAGACGTGGGGCTCGATGTGAGTCTGCAGGTGGTCCAGCAGGTGCTTTCCATCAGGAATTGGTTCGCCGCACACACCGCACAGGAGGTTGTCGTCGTCGGCATGGGTCTCTACGTGGTTTATCAAGACGCCACGGCAGCTGAATGTCCTCCCACAAATTTTACAGGAAGTGCTGTCGCCACCAGTGTCGACGTCCTGAGCGGCAGCAGGAGGGAGGAGGTCCGCTGGGCGATCTACCTGAGGGGCCTCAGAGGAAGTGCTCGGCAGGATGTCCTCGTCCACCTTGACATCCTCCACCTGAAGCTGATCACTGTTATGCTCCAGGACGTAGGTGAAGTCTTTGGTGTCCTGCTCCGCCTTCATCTGAAGAGCCTCAGCCTGAACCTCAGGACCCGTCCACACCTGCTCCGGCTCCTGTTTGATGGCAGGAGGCTCCAGCTGCTCCTGGTCAGGCTGCTGCTGAAGATCGAAGCCTTCAAACTGCTGAACATCTGCAGATGAAGAGAGTCTGGTTTAGTAAAACTGCAGGCTGAGATTCAAAGAAGGAGGAGGAGGACTGTGGATCAAACCAGACAGATGAAGCACAGCAGAACAGACTTCGCCTCACCAGGCGCCTTCGAAGAGCCTGTTTATGGCTTCATATGTAAATAAGCTAGAAAAATGTGATTCACTGTGCAAAGGTCAGACCAGGTGTACCGTACCATCGGAAACAATGGTTTTGCTTGCAACATGTTTCTAGAGAAGCATCTGAGTGTGATCACGGATCGATGAAAAGCGTCCAGTCCTGACAGACGCCTGACATACGACTGTTCATGCTGGCAGACTGCAGCTCTGGAGGAGACAATGAGGGCAGAGCTCAAGTTTCTGGAGGAGTAAACACAGAGAGTCGAGGACAGCACGGAGCTTCTTCTTTATTTCTTCTGGGATAGAAAGTGGATATATCCTCTTACTTCTTAACTTATAGGCAGCAACGAGCTGCTGAAGTCCACCACAATGTTCTGTAGTTGCTCCTATCCAAGAAACCTTTACTTCATTTCTGTGTGTGGAAGTCGTCCATCTTTCAAGGACAAAAGGAGAAGAAATCGTCCATGACAGCTGTGATAGAAACACCAGGTTGATTCTTTAATGTGAACGTGAATATTCACAACATATTCAAATATCCAACAGTGACGGTGCTTTTGTTTGTGTTGCAACAATTCATAAATCAAATTAAAAGGTTTTGATCATAAATTCATCTCATTGCTATATTGAAGAACATCAAATTTAGCCAAATTCACACCTGAAGTTTGCAGTTTCAAACACAGGCACATGTTGCAGTAAAGGTGGATGTTCAAAGGCCTCGGCCAATCAGATTCAGCCGTGGGGAGTCACAGAGAAGCATGAAACAGGTCGTTCCTTCAGAGTCCTCGCAGGAACACGAACTGATTATTTCAGGATTTGTTTGCGTCGTGAGTCTTCATGTGTCGTCGGAGCACGTAGACGTCGCAGAAGCTCCTCCTGCACTGGCTGCAGTAGTACGGCCGCTCCTCCGTGTGGTGCTTCATGTGGTTCTTGAGCGGCGTGCTGAGCAGGAAGCTCTTGCCGCAGACGTTGCATTTGAAGGGCTTCTCTCCGGTGTGCGTCCTCGCGTGTGTCTTCATATCTGAGCCGCTGGCGAAGGTTTTGAAGCAGAAGCCGCAGCTGAAGGGCTTCTCTCCGGTGTGCGTCCTCGAGTGGCGGATCAAGGCTGAGGTGACGTTGAAGCACCTTCCACAAACGCTGCAGCGGTGCGGCTTCTCGCCCGTGTGCGTCCTCATGTGCATCACCAGGTTGTGCTTGCGGCTGCAGCTCTTCCCGCAGACCGTGCAGATGAACGGCTTCTCGCCCGTGTGGCAGCGCGTGTGATCCTCCAGCTCGATGCGCTTCCGGAAGGTTTTGCCGCAGGACTGGCAGACGTGGGGCTTGATGTGAGTCTGCAGGTGGTCCAGCAGGTTCTGACTGGTGGGCAGCAGTTTGCCGCACACGCCGCACAGGCGGCTATCGAAGGCATGCGTCTCTGCATGGTTGATCAGGAAGCCGCGGTAGCTGAACTTCTTCCCACAAACTTTACAGGAAGTGCTGCTGCCAGAGTCTTCGGCCTGAGCGGCAGCAGGAGCAGGGAGGTCTGCTGGGCGGTCTGCCTGAGGAGCATCAGTCGGCTCGGAGGAGGTGCTCGGCAGGATGTCCTCCTCTTTCAGCTCCACCTTCACATCCAACTGAGTCTGCTGACTCCTGCACTCCCCGACGTGGGTGAACTCATTGGTGTCCTGCTCCACCTTCATGTGAGGAGCCTCATTATCAGGACCGGTCCACAGCTCCTCCTGCTCCACCTTCATGTGAGGAGCCTCATTATCAGGACCAGTCCACAGCTCCTCCTGCTCCACCTTCATGTGAGGAGCCTTATTATCAGGACCAGTCCACAGCTCCTCCTGCTCCTCCTCCTGCTCCTCCTCCTGCTCCTCCTCCTGGTCCTGCTTGATGGCAGGAGGCTCCAGCTGCTCCGGGTCAGGCTGCTGCTGACGGTCGAAGCCCCTGAAGTGCTGAACGTCTGCAGATGAAGAGAGTCGGTTTAGTAAAACTGCAGATGAAAGGAAGTGACGGGGCAGCTCAGTGTTCTCAGTGCGATGTTCATCCCTGTTCTCCACGATCGAGCTTCAGCACATGTGTCAGTGAAGACTGAGTCTCCTGAACCTTGTTCAGAAAGGAGTGGACCTGTTCTTGAACATTTCTTCAGATGTAAGTAACGAACAGGATCGCACGATGTGAGATATGAATGATCTGTAAGTATGATGGAATACAGATTACTGAACATTAGTTAAATCAGCTCTGAGTGAAGTCAGCACTCAGCAGAGACTCTGGTTCTGGTTCTGGTTCTCTGTCTCCTCTCTGTAACATTACGTTCATGAAGTAAAGTCCAGTTCCCCTCCAGCTCCAGACAGCAGTCAGCAGTACAGAACCTGGAGGTCCGCTTGGATCACTGCTGCAGTCAGGCTGATCAACAGGAGTGAAGAGAAATCACATTTTTAATCCCACAAGATACAAACTAATCTCTGAGCTCTGACCCGCTGGGTCAGAACAGAACCTGATGAGACTCCAGGTGTTTATTCCTCCAGAAGGTCTGGATCTGCACCAGCTCGCTCCTCTGAGAAGCTGAGACGCGACCGTCCCCCCCAACAAAGACCTGCGACATGTTTCACTGACGGTTCAATATGTTCAGCTGCTGTAGTTCTATAATCACCGGGTCGTCACTGGAGCGGCCCGGTTAGAACACAAGAACCTTGTGTCTCTTTGGGTCCATGAATGTAATCTAACCCTAACCCATAACTGCGAACTGTCCCTTTAACTCTCATATAGCCACAGATTGTCTCACAGCAGGATATATTACTCCTGAAGTTCGGTCCGATTTCCTGTCGGCTCATAAGGTTCAGTATCTGTGACGTCACTGCTTTAGATTCTGTTATAAACACATGTGAGAATTCAACAGGAAGAAATCTGAGTCAGTCCAAACATGAACTCATCATCATCACACTGCACCTGTGAGTGTGCTGCTCTCCGCTGGTTCCGAGTCCGGACTCCTGCCGTCCTCCGCCGGGCGGTACCGCCGGATCAGCTCCTCCTCGTGCTCCACCATCACTCTCTCCACCAGCACCAGGATCTCCTCCACCGCCGCCGTCAACCTCTCGGTCACCAGAGTCCTCAACACCCGCAGGCTGGACATCCTGGAGCTGCAGCAGCCGGGAGGTCCACTCACAGTCCGCTCGGTTCGTTTCCGCTGCTCAGATCAACACCGTCACCGGGTCACTGCGGAAGTTCCGCTTACACCGCTTCACAATAAAAGCATAACTCAAAAACCGTGTGGTTACCTGCAGAGGCCAGCAGGTGGAGTCAGACAGCTGTGACTGCGGATCAAGCGAGACGAACCAGTCCAACACAAACAAGAACTTATAATTAATCTGAAGAGATGTAAATATATTCACATGGCTGATATAATATTTAATTACCTGACTGCCTCCATGACAAGAAATACGTTGATTGGTTTCTTTATCACGTCATCAACTCAGAAGAACAGGTAAGTTACGTATTTAACTTTCTAAGTAAAACAAAAAGACATGAGTTGTAACTGTAAAGTTCACAGTTTGGACTAATTATGACTGTTAAAGTCAGAATTATGTTCTGGACATTTTCCTGGTTAAACCAGTGAGTAACTTATTATTCACACTGACAGTTTCTACTGATACTGGAGTCAAATGTAAAATACTTATTTACAGTAACAGAGTCTTTCCTGCAGTGACTCGGTGACTCGGCGCTCTCACAGAGGTGTGATACTCTCCAGGTGAAGTAACGGAGAAACTTCTTCCACCTCAGGCTCTGACGCGCGCTCCCGCCGCTCCTGTGTCGGGGCCGCGCCGGGTCTCGGGCTCGTGCCCGGGTCTGTCGGGGGCCGGGAGCGGCGGGAGCGCGCAGAGTGAGTGAGGGGCAGCCAGCCGCGCACACCGACCGCACCGGGAGTCCGGCACCTCCAGCGGCTCACACGGGCTCCAGCAGCGGCTTCTAGCTGGACTTTAGCGCGGCAGGACGGAAGGGGGCTCCTCGGCTGTCCCGGACGCGGCTTTGTTGGAAGTTTAAAGCCCGCTAAGCTAACCTGGAGAGCGGAACAATGAGGGAGAGCCAGCCGGGCGACCGGACCGCCGCCGGCTGCCTCAGCTAGCGGCTAGCTAGAAACCACCGGGCGGGGAAAGCGACAGAGTCCCTCATGACGGATCACAAACCGACTTTTAACGCTCCGCCGCGTCGTTCGAACACTTAAACTCCCGTTTGCAGAGTTAACGGATCACTTCTGGAGGATTCTTTGACACAGAACAAGTTTGTTCCCGGGTGGATATGGAGACCGACTCGGTGGCAGGCGACGTGGACTCTCTGCACGGCGGACTGAGCCTCCTGGACCCCCTGGTGGACCGGATCCTGGTGGACACGGTGTCACAGCAGCAGGGATGGCTCCGAGTGTACGGTAAGAACAGCACACAGTCATGGGGCTCGGTACTGACCCGACAAGCCCTCCGGGCTCAGCAACAGAGTCGGCAGGTAGTCCGAGGAGTTGTTACCGTGTGGAGAGCCAGGTAACAGCCGGGCCGAGGCCCAGGTCACCGGAACCGGAGCTGTGTGTGTGTGTGAGGTCACAGGTCAGCACCTCCTCACCTCCAGCTGGGTTCTGGGTGTCCTGGAGGTTTGGACCCAAAGGTTCTCTGGTTTAACTCAGAAGGTTCTCACAGATTTCACAACACAGAACTCCAGAACCATTTAGTCCGAAACTGGAAGAACTCCAGGTTCTAGTTAAATCATGTTGGACCAGAATATGTGATCAGCTGATGTTGGCGACTTCAGTGATTTCATTCAGTGTTGACATGTTCCACAGGTTTAAGATGATGATGTATGGATTTATTTAAACTAAATGGATTTAAGTCAAACGTGTTCTCTGATGAGGAGCTGCTCATCACATCCCAGAGGAAAGAGAACCCGTGATGTTCTGACCCAGAGACCCTGAGCAGCTCAGAGTCCATCAGTCCATCATCAGAGTGAATCAGGCTCAGGCAGATTTCCCTCATGGAGGAAGTTCTCATGTGTCTCCTCCCAACATTTATGATCTTTAAGCTTTTACAGTGTTGAGTTAAACTTTAGGAGTTCTGCAGCAGCCCGTCCCGTCACGACCCGACCCGACCCACTTTACCCAGGACGCAGCACTCAGACTGTTCTGTGCAGCCAAATGAATGTCTAATCAATATGGAGAGCTTCTCTCCACTGACCTTGAGTCCTTAATATCCTCAAAGCTTCACACGTCTGACTCAGACTGTGTCCCAGCAGTAAATCACTCAGCGGTCCGTGTTGTCGCGTTCCTTCAGCTCTGCAGAGAGTGAATGAACTCTGCGACGTGTTCTGAGTCATAACTGAAGGATGGAAAGTTCCCTCGCAGACCGATACCTGCTGTTTTCATCTGACAGGTGACCAAAACTATAACTCATCCTGCAGAATAATCGCTGCGTGTCCCTGTTGATCAGTTGGTGGACTGATTGTTTCAGGTCCGATTAGCCGGTCCAGTCAGTGAGAGTGTTCACAGCGCTGTGGGAGCCGGACAGGGAAGCAGGACTTCAGCTTTATATGTGATTTAAATGATCTTCTCTGATCTAAATGTTTCTCTCAGAACAGAAAATCAAGACTGGAAAAACTTCACACACACTCAATAACATCCAAGGAAGTTGTTGTGATTTGTTCCCACGCACCCTGAACGCAGCGCTGGTATCTGTGGAAGCAGGACTCTGTCAGGATGTTTGCTCTGCCTCCCCCCCCCCCCCCCCCTCCTCCCCCGGCGTTGGCAGAGTGTGATGTCAGCAGCCGGTTTGTGCCGGTGATCTCACCCGGCTGGACTCCGGCTCTGGCATCAGATACTCGCCGCCGTCCACGGCTCACATACCTCAAATAGATTCAACAATGGCTGGTGCGTTGGTGCCTTCAGGACCTCCTCACTGCGTACAGACGCACACATGAGGTGTGTTCAGTCACATTCATACTTTATTCAGCTGCCAGTGTGAGTCAGAGAGGCTGAGGTCAGCTTCCTGCATCCGCAGCAGGTCAGAGATGAGCTCATCACGGCGCTGATGCTGCCGGAGGAAGAGGTTCACGTCGTCTGTATTTATTGTTGTTTTGAACAATACTCGCCTTCATGCTTCTGGATTTGAACACTTCATAAGAATAACATGCTGACAGAGAAACACAAGACAAGCAGACGAGTTTGATTTGATTATAATTCTGTGAGGAGTTATTTAATTATCTTCCTTCTATAAAGAGAGTTTCAAGAAGTCCAGTTCAGTCTGTGGATGCTGATGGTTCTGGTTCAGGTTCAGTGTTTTGGCTGGTTGTGACACCGGAGACACTGTTCCACGTTCACATGAAGATTATTTTAACCAGGTTTGGTTTTTATGAGCTGTGATTCAGACTGAGTTTTGTGTCGGTGGGATGAAATAAGAATTAAATACATTTAAAGGTTTCTTCACTCTGACAAACAGGATTTTACGATCTTTGAAAGTCATCACGGCTGAAACTTGTATCTGACGTCACACTGAGTGTGAAGTGAACTGTACAAACACTGCGCTGCACCAGGACCAGGTGTGGTTCTACAGGTGTGGTTCACATCCCGGATGATGTTGTGTTGCAGTAACAGGGGATGCATCCATATAGATACTTATGTTTAAATGACGACTTGACCGATAATGATACATTTTTAATTTGTTATAATTCTTGATTTTGGTGTCAGACAATTTATCTGGTTTTATGATAAACTGTCGTTATTTAATCGGCCTTTAAAAATCCACTGTCACATCTAGATGTTCGCCCGGTGGTGATAATCTGAAGCTCTCCAGCTTTGATCAGAGAACGCTCCAGGGTGTGTTTAGCGTAGCTTAGCACACATACTGGAAGCAGAGGGGAACTGCTAGCCTGGCTCAACCAAAAGAGAAATAATTGCTCTGCGTTTGATCTCCTGGCTGAATCTATGATCACCTCCAGCTTTGATAACCAGCCCGCTGATCTCCAGCGGACAGAGCGACTCCGAGCCTGTTGCTGTTGTTTTAATCCGTCTCTGCCGGCTCGCTGGAAGCATCGACAAAGACTTTTATCCAGAGAAAGGCGGCTTTATATAAGCCTATTAAAGCTGACTGCAGACACACGATTCACCCTTTTCTCTCCTCGCCCCCCGCTGAGCCTGAGCAGTCATCATTCAGATGTTAAGTCGGCTCGGTCACATGACGACATATGTTTTATATTTCATGGTCGGACTGATTTAATCCTGAGCCGTGACGTGTTCAGTCAGAGTGAATATGAAGTCGGTGTGACGACGGACCACCTGACCCGGACGGGAAAGGCTCACAATCATCTTCACTGGCACTTATTCTCTTGTTTCACTGATTAGACGGCAGAAGGTGTTCACATTTAACAACGTGACAGCAGAGAATTTAGAGGCGGTGTTCGTTCTCCTCCAGCAAAACTCTGTTCAGTTCCTCGAGAGTATTCACAGAATTCACATTTTATGTTTTCATTCGGCGAGTCGAAGTCTTTAAAAGTCCCTCTTAAAATAAGACGAGAGAAGATTCACGTGTAACGAGCTGGAATTGGAGAGTTGAGACTCTTATTTTCCTAAAAGAAGACTTAATTTGAAAGGTACTTAACTGATAATTGCTTGTTGAAATATCTGGCGATTCATTTAGTAGTTGATAACTGATCTGTAGTCGTTGTATCATGTAGAGATACTGAAGGCTGCAAACAGCATTCATTCATTATGTAAGAAGAGTGATTAATCTGTAATCGTCTGTGTGGATATAAGCGCGCTGCAGCCGTCTGCTCCTGTTAGAATGAGCTCTGAAGAGGCTCCAGCTTCCTGCTGAGGGTCGGAGGTCAGGATGGAAGGTTTCCCTCCATCTGTCCGGCAGCCTTCAGGTGTTCGAGCCGACGGCAGGCTGAGACGCTGCACACTGAGGCTGTCAGCCGTCACACTGGACGGGGATTGTGGGAGTTTGTTGTCTTGAGGCCAGTTCACACCTGAGGTTGCTGCATGTTTCCTGTGTGGCTGCATGTGTGACAGAAGCAGATATTCACTCCACATACACAGCGTCTGCATCAGAGTCAGAATTTATTTGGGCCGTAAAACAGCCTGTAAAGTCCTTCAAATGTCTTAATTTAGCTTTAAGAGGATTTAATTGTACAACATTCTCTCTCAGTACAGTAATGAAAACAGAAGCGTCTTGATTCTGAGTCGATCCCAACCGGGAAAACAGAAAACACATTTCTGATGCTGTTTCGTCCGACTTGTTTTATGATCCATCCATTTGAAAATTGTCTTATTTCTTCATTTCTCTGTGATTCAAAATGCAAAATAAAATGAAATAATTAGTTATATATCTTCCCAGAACAACTTTAACCCTCAATAAGACGAAACAGCTGAGAGTGGAGTGATTTTTTTTTTACTACTTCTTCTTCCTGTGTTTATTTTAGGTCATTCTGTACCAACTCAGCCAGCATTCAGAACTCTTCCTGGCTCATTTACTCAAAGAAAAAAAAAGTAAAAGCCTTGCAAAATACATACAGATCCAGAAACCAAACCATTACAAGCTGTAACTTGCACAAGAGAACCAGTGAAAACAGACTCAGTGGGAGTCACAGAAAGAAGTCAGCAGAGTTCAGATGTTAATGTCTCTTCACGCTGTTGAACCGACTGCTGGTGACTTTGTTGTTAACATGTGGAGCAGATGTTGTTTTTATGAAGCAATATTTGACATTTCAGTGCAAATTAAGTAAATATTTAAATGTACATTAATAAAATGATAAGTTAAACCGAGTGGTCCTTCTGGAGCCGACTAGCGAGGGCAGTAACGTTCAGTCTGCTGGCCGGCTGATGGCACGGTGCTGCTGTGAGCAGGTAGATGGTGTCAGCGGGTTCAGGTCCATGTGCTGTCTGCAGGACAATGGAGGCGGATCACAGGAGGAAATGGAAAGTTCCTTCCAGGCCCGGCTGTTATCAGGACGATGGGGGCGTTGAGACAGGATTTCCCCTCTGAAACAAAGTCGAGCTTCTCTGGACGAAAATAAGTTGATGTCTATTTCAGGACGCGGTGGAAAAACACAGGAGGGGTCCTTTAAATCAGGGATCCACTGGGATCAGCGTGATCAGGTCTGCAGTCTGTTCAGGCTGCCACACGCTTATTTTTCACCACTGACGCCTGATGAGACTGTCGCTTTCATTAATGTCTGTTTGGAAAGTAAAAGGAAATGTATTAATGACTTCTGCCGAGGAGCTCAGATAAATATTTAGTCCACAGAGAATAAGATGACATCATCACGTTTAGACCGATCAGACATCAAACAAGAAGAAACATATAAAAAAAGGTCTTTTTTTATATGTTGATGAAATAAACATTATGGTCTAAAATGAATCAGTGCACTGGAACAGTAAACTTCACTGGTAATGTGATGATCACACGTAATTATAAACATGTTTTCTGCACTATAATCTCTCAAAGAGTTTTTATGGGCCAACAGATATTTGACGGGCTCTAATATACTGATATAGGTTTCATTCAAAGATGGAAAACCTTGAAGTCAACACAAAACAAATATCTACAGATACAATAAAACCAAAAATGTGTTATTTTCGACAAACTGTTGAATAATGATAATGTAATGCAATCTAATGGAAAATAAGATGTTGATATTTGTAATGTGTTGACTTTTTTAATCTTTGTGTGACACACATTGTTTTTCATTGAGATCAGGTCACTTGTTCACTTGTTGGTTACATGTTTTTACAGCATTTTACATTTCAGTAGTTTTACCGTGCAGCATGTTTTCATGCTGTGAACTGGAACTGAACTCTTCTGGGTGAGTCGGTCATCTCGTCTTCTTCTCTGTCTCTCTGTTCACTCGCTGCTCCACAAGCTGATCTGCAGTCACATTTTGTGAAGCAGACGGCTAACGAGACGGAAACACATGACGAACATGATGTTAATCCGCACGAGGAACTATAAATATTGATTTAATGAGTCAGTGGAGACACGTGTGATCTGATGGAGCAGAACAGGAGAAGCATTAAACACAGGGAGCTGTTAGTGATGTTGTGTTGTTAATCATCATGAGACCAATAAAAAACACAACAATATACAAAATGCTTTGAGCATTATTGAGTTGAAATGGCTCAACCTGGTTCAGCTTCTTGTTTGATGTCTGATCCAGTTTTCCTGTTTGCATGTGGTGTCAGATATCAGCAGGAAGTAATCCGATTACTGCAGGTGGCTGTAAACACAGAGCAGAAGTGGATCAGTGGTGAGCGGCTGCAGGTTAAAGCATTTGGTTGTAATTGTAATTGGATAAGATGATTGAAGTGTATCTGTCCTGTAAACACTGCCGCTGTCTGACGAGAGCCAGCCGACGTGTTCACGCCACGTTTACGACCGTTTGTTGTGCAGCGTCAGAGTCACAGTGACGATCTTCTCGTGTTGTAGAAGAAAACCACAGAGCGGGTTTATTGCATCAGTTACAGAAAAGTGTGTGAGTGTGTGAGTGTGTGTGTGTGTGTGTGTGTGTGTGTGTGTGTGTGTGTGAGTGAGACGGACTGATCGCTGCCGCAGTCAAAAAGCACGACTCAAACTATTTTCAAGATATTTTGTTATGTGTCTGAAAACTTCCACAAACGTTCTTCAAATATGGAGAAAGTAATAAAATAAGAGTAAGAAGCTGTTATTTGTTGAGTAAATGATGCTGAACATCACGGCACGAGTCATTATCTGGAAATGAACTGATCTTTGTTGAATATAAGATGTGATCATGGAGCACAGCTGGATCAATAAAACAGCTTTATTTACGATTTTGTGACTTTTTTTTAAACATTCATGGACTAAACAGAGAAAGTAAGAGTCAGATGAGTTGATGATGTAGAAAGCTGTTAGCTGCAGGTGTGTTTGGATCTCACACACACACACACACACACACACACACACACACAGCTCAGTTTCCTGTAGCGTTGAGGTCTTGGCAGCTTTCTGTCTCGGGCTGTTTGGAGTCCTTCATGTTCTTCACACTGACCTCTGCTCAGTTTGAACTTCCTGTCTGTTTCTGGACGCGTCGCCTGTCCTCGGATCGGTCGGCCTCCAGCAGAGACTTGTGGGAGGTTTACCCAGGATTCCTGAGGGCCGCGTCCCTCCCTCTGCTGGTATCCAGGCTGATTTATTGGTCTCTTTACGGCCGCTGGTTATTTTTAGCCGGAGGCTGCTGCTGGTTTCCGGCAGGATGGAGATGAGAAGTGGGCCGAGTGGCGTCTAATGGAGCAGCGGGGCCGGGACATTTTAGGACTGAACCTCCTCCTGAGTTTGGTGGCTGTGTTCTGATGCAGTGTCCTCAGGGTTTCCACCTGATTAACTTCCTCTCTCTGCTCCGTTTGTCTCCTCCTGTTGTTTCCTCTCAGTGCTCTCAGTGGTTCTCAGGTGCTTCATCTCCTGTCGGGGCTTAATGCCAGGAAATGATTTAGATTCCACATTTAAGTCAGATTCAGCTTCCTGAACATCAGTTCTACACGAGAGTCTAAAATGTCATAAATGAGCTCCAACCTGAACTGTGGAGGGGTGGAAAAGCTTCAGACGACTGGTGGCAGTAAAGAGGAGCAGAGAGCATCTCACAAATAAAACTGTTGGACTTCCTGACTGGAACAGACTTCCAGGTGAAGCTGCAGGTGTGACGGCAGTCAGCTGATCTGAGAGCTGTGATGCTTCCTGCTGCTGTCAGTCAGCATCACTGTGTCCAGCATCATCCAGATTCAGCATTATCCCCATCAACACAGAAACAAGGAAACTTTTAAATGACTCTTAAACAAACTAGAATCACTTCCACCTCACATAGTTTTCATCACAGACAAACAGACAAAGAATCTTTAAGAAATGATCAATCACAGATAAATTGTGGGAACCTTCATCCAGCCTGTCGATCTTTATTTACACACATCTGATCGACTGGTTGTTGTGGGGAGGCAGTGTGCAGGCCGAGCCTTCAGCTGTGCTGACCGGCTCAGGAATGCAAAATAAATGGCACACCAACATCGACTGTCCGTCAGCGAGCTGAGCAGCTCGTTACAGTCGTCATGATTATCCAGCATGAAACTCACAAACTCGTCTGCTGAGGACGAAGGAGAAACAGTTAAAAGCTCCGGAAGAAGCTCGAAAAGTGGAGTTAAGATTTTTGTCAAAGATTATTCCTGTGTGTGTGTGTGTGTGTGTGTGTGTGTGTGTGTGTGTGTGTGTGTCCTTCCCTGCTTCCTGTTTCCCCGTTCAGATCAGCTCATCCTCCTCAACAACAGCATCTTGTTTTGTAGCTTCTGTAAATATAAAACTATGAAATAAAAATGTGATGTAGAATTTACAGAATTATACATTTGATTTATTTCTTTGCTTTGGCAGCAAAGTTGAAATGATCAGTTTGTTATTTTGAGCCTTTCTGCCGTTCGGTGTGTGATCTCATCGTGAGCTGTTGGACCGCAGGTCCGTTAAATCTCTCTGAACTCTGATAAACTGCTGGGCTGAATGAAGCGAGTCTCCGGCGCCGCTGTGTGCCGGCAGTCGTTGGAGGAGGACTTGTCTCCGTCCACAACTCCTCGGCTTAGCGCGCCGTGTCTTAGCTCTGACCTACATGCAGCGGCGTCCTGGACACCAGCCGCTTCGTTATCCAATAATTACTGACATGTGGGTCACTCGGGGCAGCGTGTCTTCTAAAGCCTCCACTCCTACAGGAAGCAGGAGAAGATTTACTGTTTCACACAGAGAACGTCTCTGAAGCTTGTGTCAGATGTTCCTTATTTTATCTGAGCTGATGGAAATGTTATTTAAATTGTTCGATATCCAGATCACAGGAGCTGCAACAAGTACAAACAACATTATAATGAAGTCCTGTGGAGCTGCAGAGAGCTCCATGCATCCTCCATCTCCAGACTGACACATCACGTCACCTGGGTTTGAATGTTTTTTACTCTAAATTATGATCCAAATATGATCGTAGGATCTGTCGAGAGATCAAGTGTCAGAGTGGTTGGTGGTTGTATTTCCTGCCGCTCTGACCTTTGACCCTCCGTTGCTGCTGACACTTGTTGAGATCTTGATGTTTTATTTCCTGTGTGAGTCTGACAGCCTCACATGTGAAGTTTCATCTGAACAGCAAACCTCCTCGTTTCCATACGAGTCACATGACTGAGTCCTGCGGG
>CAEMYA010000022.1:343676-354825 GCA_903131615.1 Diplodus sargus
GTGTGTGTGTGTGTGTGTGTGTGTGTTGGCAGGACATGTGTGGCTCTGGGCGTCCTGACAGAAGCTCTGTTCATCTGGTTTGTGTGTTTGTGTGTTTGAGACTGACCCAGAGGCCTTGGCAGCTCCTGCATACTGAAGGAGGTGTGTGTGTGTGTGTGTGTGTGTGTGTGTGTGTGTGTGTGTGTGTGTGTGTGTGTGTGTGTGTGTGTGTGTGTGTGTGTGTGTGTGCGCGTTCCTTTTGTATGTAAATTGTCCCTTTCATAATAAAAGCTCACGCGGTAACAAAGCAGCTCCTCTGAGCTCGTTAGCCTCTCAGAGCGCTGGCCGGCGGCGGCGGTGGGAAAGTGGAGGCTTCCCCCCGTCGGCCATGTTGGCCACAAGAATGCAGATAAATCTGAAAACATGTTGTTTTGTTTCAGTTTTGGCGTCGACCCAAATATTGGACTCATTTTAATGTTTTAATGCGCGTGTTTAAAGTCTTTTACTACACATGGCTCATGCAGGATGTAACGTCTCTAGATTTAGACTTTTATGGAAAATAATTTGAATAGTTTCAGTTTTGAGCTCCTCTCAGTCGTTCACAGCAGAAACACTTTTTATTCTTGCATTGTTCTCGATGCTTTTGGTTCTTCAGTGTTCATTGTTCAGCTCTGGAGCTTGTTGCTCTGGTGTCATCCTCCTGTAAATATCTGTATATGAATGTTTATAAGTAAACGCTCCAGCTGTGTTTCTTTACAGCAGTGGTCAGTTTTGCGTTAGCTGTTAGCAGCTGCTTGGATTCACCTGCGTCGTCTGATGTGCAGGAAGGTGTAAACGTAAAGATGAGAAGTTGACGTGTCAGCAGGTTTATGGAGCGTTATCCTCAGTGGAGATCGGACACATGGACTCAGGCTCGAGGTTCAGGTGATCCGTCATGTTATGTAGATCAATATGAGTGATGTTGTTGGATGGATAGTAGAATATGTGTCGCGGAGCTGCTGCAGTTTCACAGCAGGACAGTCAGGAGCAGATACGGCTCTGATAGATGATCCTGTTGCTCTGTGGGTGAAGACAAACCTCCGTCAGTCCGTGAGCGTGTCGCCTGTCCTCCGCTCCCCTCGTCAGTCTGATAGGAGGTGACACCGATGTTCACCTTTGACCCCTGAGGACCGCCCCCCCCCTCGCCCCCCCCCCTCGCCCCCTGCATGCAGGCTGCTGTCATGATTGACACTTGAGAGAGAGAATGTGCTTTGTAGATGCAAATGCAGAGACTCCTGCTGAAGTCAGCGTGTTTAAATATTAATCGTGTCACTGCCGCTGCTCCAGGCCGAACAACAGAGGAGCCGCCATGATGGAAGACGCTGAAAATACAAGGAGCGCCAATCCCAGCTGATATTCTGCCAGGAGACGATTTACATTAAGATTCAACTCTGTGATCGATATGAGGCCGTATCAACACAATCAGCCACTGAAGGAGCTGCCACAGCTTTCTTTATACGTGTCTGCGAAAACTGAAACAATCCTAAAACAATCCACAGATTCTTTGATATTATAAGTAAAGGTTACAGCCCTCAGAAAACTGGCTGTGTGTGTGTGTGTGTGTGTGTGTGTGTGTGTGTGTTGTTTCCTCCGTCAGAGTGTTGCTGAGGATCTCCAGCTGACTTCATGACTTTAGATAATGAACCCTGACGTCGGCTGTGTGTTGGTGTGTGAGTGCTGCATCAGAGCGGCAGCTTCACTCACTATCAGCTGCTGCAGGAAACCACTCGTTCATTCTGTGCAGCTGCTGCTTCATGTTCTCGTCTGTCCGTTTCTCAGGAAGCAGCCGACGCTAACGGACACTTTTCCACAGAAACAAGAGGTGAAACTCAACAGAGTGGCTCAGATTTTAATTTAGTCTTTAGATTTGATCTGTTTCTGGTAGAATTATAGACAATAACACTTAAAGGAGCAGTTCACCTAAAAAGTAAAACCCAGTCCTCCTCTCCATCCTAATCTCAACTATTACAGATTCATTAAGTATGTAATTGAGAATACGATTAAAAAACTACATGAGAATCATCAAATACATCCAGATGATTTTTGCGTCTGTTTGTGTCTCTTAGCGTTTAAAATCAGACTCTTGTTTTGGTGTTTTCTCATATTGTAGCAGGTCGCAGCCTCTCGTCAGCTGTGAAATAAAGTTTTGACACGTATTAAAGAGTTTATCGCTCCGATAATAAGCGTGTTGACAGATTGTTTCCCAGCAGAGATCCTCTGAACAGACGCTCCGCTCTTCACAGCTCCTCTTTGTTTTTCACAGCTTGAATGGAGCGCTTTGATAAAAACAGTGTTTTTCTGTTAATTACTGTAATTTCCTCCTGGTTTAACACCTCAGTCGGAGCGTCGAGGCTGCTCTGGGTTTAAATCCTCACAGACACAGTTTGAAGATTTGTGTTACTTTGTGGAAGAATAATTTAAATCAGTCAGGTGTCTGGACCAACATTTCTTGGTGTCTTTGTGGAGATTCAAGCTTCTCAGATGTTGTATTGAACGTGATGGTTGGATTTGGCCGACGGTCAGTCAGTGTCGGCCGTTGGTGAGTGTAAAAAACAAACGCCGCTTTATCATGTCAACAGTTTGTTGACCTGCAGTCTTCTGGTTTCTCTTCGTCAATCATGAATACCGACCACCATCACCTGCTGGTTTGAGAGGTATTACACAGAACGTACGAGCGAGCTGGACGTCGGCTGTTTGTCTTTGTGGTGCGTTCAAGTGCAGCTTTCTTTTGGCTGAGACTCAGGAGACGTGAGGTGGCGCCACAGTCGGCCTCCATCGCTGCTAGTTCTTTGGATCTGTGGTGTGTCTGGATCGTTAGAGCCTCAATCAAAGATGGAAAACTCTCCTAAAAACATTGTTAATGGATAAACAAGCGTCAGAAGACGTAGTCTGAGTATTTGTTGTTGACTGATCTGCAGTTTTCACTTCACTTCCGGTCAGTTTGAACCATCTGCTGCTTTCTGAGAGAATCCAGGTACTTTACTGATGGAAACAAAGAAGTTTTCTCATGTTAATGTGTGTGTGTGTGTGTGTGTGTGTGTGTGTGTGTGTGTTATCCGCAGTCTGGGTCAGTCTCAGCGACACACCCCTCTCTGTTCTCACCGTGGTATAACCCCCCCCCTCCCCTTCCTGTTGAATGGTCCCATCTTGATAAAGCCGTGATGTGATGTCACCTCGCTGTGATTGGAGGAAACCTGCTGTATTTACTGGTTGCTATGGAGACCCGACCTGCCAGCAGGGAGTATACAGGTCGACAGACAAAGCAGCCTCTGTTGGCCTGTGTGTGTGTGTGTGTGTGTGTGTGTGTGTGTGTGTGTGTGTGTGTGGGAGAACCTGTCAGACTGTTAACCCGTTGGGACTGAAGATGTTTTCTTCTAAGGTTGACCCTGAAAGCCTGGAAACTGAAGTTGTGATAACGAAGTTCAGTCCTGGAACACCTTGAAAAATTGTCCTGGAAAATAATCCTCCTGTCTGATTGGTTGTTTAGAACTAATCCAAGATAAAAACAGTTTGACGCTCTCCTCTTCATCTTCATCATCATGGCTGTTGGTTGACTGGTTTTTAGTGCTGCTGATGTGACGATGAGTCCTGGTGTCTTCTGGGTTTCCTCCAGGTTTCTCTTTCAGAGACACACCTGTGAATCCACGAGGCTGCTCACACTGACCTCTGTCCTGAGTGACCACCTGTGATCAGACATCACCTGTCCACCTGAGACAGACGCCATGTTTCTACTCAAACACAGAAACAGCTTCATGTAGAACATTGGCTGATAGACGCTGTTTCACACTGTGATCAGAGCAGGTCTGAACAGCCACCAGTGCTGGTGATACCGAGCTGCCCATGAGCAAGGCACTGCACCTGCAAACACAAGATGGTATAACTGCTGAGTAAAGGGTGTGTGTGTGTGTGTGTGTGTGTGTGTGTGTGTGTGTGTGTGTGTGTGGGTGTGGGTGTGTGTGGGTGTGTGTGGGTGAAGAGAAACTCGACTCCGGCCAAACCTCCAGTGGGAATGTCTGATAGCTGGGAGAGTCCACCACCTGTCCACACACACACACACACACACACACACACACACACACACACACACACACACACACACAGCTCCTCTGAATGCTTCTCATGCTCCTGAAGCTACACACACTCTTGCCTCTTGTTTGTGTTGTATGTTGACTCTCAGGGTTATCTGTCCTTAAAGAAACAGTCAGACGACGACGACGACGACGACGACGATGATGATGATGATGATGATGACGACTGTTTGTACATTTGAGCTTCACATGCTGAACAGTTTGAGACGAACACTGTTGTTACACGTCGCAGCTCGTCTGCAGAGTTGTGTTTCCTCCTGTGGTCCAGTCAAGGTGAAAGTACCGACTCTGCAGCTAAAATAGTCTCAGTCAGAAACTGTGAAGTGAAAGCATCAGTGAGCCTGAAGCTAAAATGTTCTGCATTGTGTTTATCTTGTTCCTGAATGCAGTACATAAGTAAATGTACGTAGTTACTAGTTACAGTCTGTCTTTAACGGTATGTAGGAATTCTGCATCATGGACCTGGTTCTAGTCTGTAGAAGTTGTGTACTGAAATAATCCTGAATGTTTCAACAACGTTCAAGCAGAGAAACTCACACGTGTCATCAAGGTAACGGTGCGTTTCATTTGCTCGCCTGTGAGGCGTGAAGAAAACTTTAAACGTCTGTGAACGATTATGAGTCACATCAGACAACAACTCCCATGATCCCGCGCTTCCTGTGTCTTCGTTTTATTCTGTTTGAGAGAGCCGGAGTGGCAGAAATGATATGTTGTGTGTTTGAGTGAGTGAATTATATTTCTGTATTTCTGTAGCTGATATTAAAGGGACAGTACGTCTGTGTCAGTCAGCCAGAAACACACAGCAGCTGTAAACAATATAAAGCAGCAGAAGGCAGAAAGTTCCGGCTGCGTGTCTGGATCTTTTCCCTCTCCGGCCGTGTTGTGGTCCGGTCTGGTTGTGTTTTGGCGCTGTGACGTGCAGCTCTGACCTTTCACCAGCCGCCCGGACAAATATAGAAGCTTAATCCATCCGCCTGTGCAGGCAGGCAGGCAGCAGGGAGGACTTCCTGTGGACCGCCGTCTCCCTTTGATTCATCTCACACAATAAAACTGCAGCTTAGTTTTAAAAAGGACGCAGCAGTTTGTTGGCCCGTCTCAGTCTCCAGCCACACGCCGAGCTCAGTGATGCTCCTTTAAAAGTGAACCAAATCCAAGCAAAGCTGCCGTTGGTGTCTGTTTAAATGGCTGGTTTCTAAAGGAAGTTCTGCACTGAAGTGCAGCTTTTATTGGCTATTCTTTAAGCAGAAGAGTATTTCATGTAAGTTGCTCTTCACATTGATGTTTGTGACATCCTCTCAGCCTGCAGACCTCCTACAGTCGTCTGCTCTTCGTGCTGAGTTCTGTTTGGATTGCGTGACGTTGGACTGAAGCAGGACGTCGGTTCAGGGAGGTACAGGTGTTACGTAAGGCCAGCAGCCGGCGGCCTGCCTCTCCTTCCTGGCTTTGTTCGGCTCTGCTCATCTGTCGGCTCGGAGGCGTCCACATGTCTCGTCAGCGGCAGCCGACCTCGGCTCTGCTAATTAGCCGAGCTCGAGTCCCTCCGCAGCGCTCGGAGACAGAACAGACAAACTGGCCAATTAGTGTTCCTCTCCCGCTCTTTGGTCGATGCTCCTTCACTCAGCAGCTCTGAGCAGGAGCAGGTGCGACTCCCTCAGATCTCTCGGGGGTCTCTGGCCCGAGCTCTGACGTGGATGATTTAGTATGCAGCCAGAAATAGGCTGCTGAAAGTGTAGCTCCTCAGCTCCTCAGCTGCTTTCTGCACAAACACTCGTCCTCCTTCAGCTCTGCTGCACTCGATTCATGAGGCTGTAGTTCATCAGCAGACCTGCACATTATTCTTCAGCTTCTGCTGGCTGAAGGAGGCTGCTGTGAAACAGACTCTGTGAACTCAAGGCTTCTTGTGACCCACTTATTTCTTATCATTTTAGCTCCTGCACTTTGTTTTCAGAGTTGAGTTTTCAGCTCTTCATGACTCGACAGAGAGAGTTCTTTCCCTTCTGATTGTTGGTTTGTGTTCTTCAGACCTGATGATCTCACAAGAACAACAGCACAAAGTATAGAAGCTGTAAAAAAGAGCAGTTCACACAGAAAGTAAACCTGGGTCATCCTCTCGTCCTCCATGATGATATACAGTCAGGTGTCATGGTGAACAACGTCTGTTACAGTCGCTTTGGGATCTCAAGCTTCTGGCCTGTAATGATGTGATGAGGTGAAAACATTCAGCATTTCACAGGAGAAACGACTCACGTAGAGAAACTGTAAAAGGAGGAAGCTGATTTTAAGATTGAAAGTTCATCGTTGATTTTGGAAACAAGATGCGGTTCATTCAGCAGCACCGAGTCATGAAACGTAGCTGTGAGAACTTGGAGGATTTAAAAATAAAAGTTACTGATGTTAGTTCTTGACCTTGTTAACTGCAGCGATCAGAAAACCTTCAGAACAGCAGCTTCTTTTGTTGAAATGAAGATGATTTTCTTTATTACCTCTTTAATCATCTTAAAGCCTGTTAACTTGAACTTTAAGGAACGTCGTTATATTATGACAATCTTCCTAATGTTTGAACTTCAACACAGACCGTCAGAGTCTCAGCTGACAGCGTTTCAGCTTCTTCACAGCAGATTTCTGTGTTTTGTTTCCACTGTGATGTGATTTAGTTTCAGGAACAACAGTCTGAAATGTGGAAGTGATTTCAGCTGTTGAACAGCTTCCTTGTTCTCTGTAACTTTGACCTGAAGCTCAAAGGGGACGAACCACAATGAGGACAATATGTAGAACCACCACAGCAGCTTACTGGATGAAGAGCTGCATTCATATGGAGACATTTTAAATGTGCATTCATAGGTGAGACTCACCTGCTCTGTCACTGGTTATTAACAAATATAGTGATCTGTCATGTCAGGAAGTATTCAGGTACGATGGATCTGAATAAAAAGAGACGTCTGGTGGCTGTTAAAGGGTTAAAGATCTGTTAATGATTCAGGTTAACTTCAAACTTACTGAGATTATTAACAACTTTTTATGGTCTGACTTTAATAAACTCTTAAGGGGGCTCAGACTCAAAAAAGACAAAAGATCATTAAGTTCTTGATGATATTTGAACCAAACGCACACAATCAACACACACAAAGAGTTAAAACACCTCAATTATGTGATTTGTGCCGTGAATCTTCCCAGTTTATGTTTGTTTTGGGTGATAAATGAATGAAAATGTGAAACTTTAAATGACAGACAGGTGACGATGTGTGTCACATGTTGACGTCTGTCTCAGGAAGTTAGCATCAGAAGGAGTTAGCTAACAGGCTACAGCTCCATTTATAACTCTCTTATATCTGAAAAGTTCAACTACACATTAAGCTGACATTATTAACCTCCTCCCGTATTTGTCAGGATGCATTGTGGGTCCTGTTTCTGTCTCCATGATGCTCCCAGTGCATCTACATACAGAAGATGAGCGTCTCCTCTGAGCGGCGGTGACGATCCAGCCGTAGTGAAATGCATTTCCTGAGCTGATCGTTAGGGTCCGTCTGTAATTAGAGACTTAAAACTGTGTGGAAGCAAGATGATAACTGGTTTACAGGCAAACGCTTCCCTCGGCTAAAATGGCAGATTTCCAATAGAGGTTCTGTGTTGTTTTGGTCTTTTGCAACCAGACAGAAGTCTGGAAGAATGTTTTTCAAATCTGGTGACTGAAAACACTCAAACAGTCTGTAATCATTTACACCAGAGCAGAGACAGTGAGATCTGACCGTTACTGTGTCTGCAGACCATTACGTCAATGAACGTGGAGCCTCTGGACTCGTCCAGAATCGATTCAGAACACTTAGTGAGAAGAAAATCATCTGATGTTGTAGATAATATGAGAGGACGCGTCTGGAAATCATGTGAATGTGATCAGATCCTGACTCACTGTTCTGTGCTGCAGCAAACACTACTGTTTACTTTGCAATCAACTGTCATCATAATCAATTAAAGTGTGTGTGTGTGTGTGTGTGTGTGTGTGTGTGTGTGTGTGTGTGGTGTGTGTGTGTGTTGTGTGTGTGTCTCCAGGCGAAGGCTGAATGAAAGCACCGTCTGTTTACTCGTCCCAGCCGACGGGACGCCGCTCACAAACACACGGAGCTATTGTTCAACACTTAACACTGATTTACTGTGCCACACACACACACACACACACACACACACACACACACAGTCTACATCATCACAGTAAATCACCTCTGAAGGAAACGTCAGGCTGTTTTTCATGTCCGGCTGGTTCCTGTGGTTTGTTCAGCACCTCGTCACCAGACGCTGGCTGGATTACCATAAATTCACTCTGGATATTTTATATTCCCACAAGTTCCTGTGACTCATACAATCAGAGTTTCTGTCATCAGTCTTCCTGAAAACATGACGTGTTGCTGGAGTTTACTTTCTGTATTCTGAGACAAATGAGCTCCACTGCAGCGCTGAATGTTAGAAACCAAGAAGTTTAACAACAGTTCCTTTATAAGCAAAGAAAACCCACCAGCTCGGCAGCACAGGTACTTTCAAAAGCTGCAGCTCATGATTATGTCACGGTGGATTCATCAGACGATCCTTTCCTGCTTTTTAACCTGTTAGTTGTTCTGTCTGTGAAATGTTGCTCAGCGTCTTGTTCTGTCCAGAACCCAAACATATTCAGGGTTCTGTCACAGGAACAACCAGAACATGTTCACCTTCATCGAGCTGACATCAGAGAATTTGGACTTTTTGTCTTGAATGAATTAATGAGTTCAGTTGCAGAATCACTTCAGATACTCAGATGCTCCTTCCACGGATGTCTGATACAGATTATTGATCGATCAGCAGACAGCAGAGCTGAGAGTCAGACTGATGAAGCAGAAGTGTGCTGCATGTTTCAGGGTGCAGCAGGTTCAGTGTGTGTGTCTAACAGGCAGTGACACGACCTCTGACCTCTGCTGAGTCTGCTCTGCTCTGACGGGCTGTCAGCTGAGATCAGACGCCTCTGCTGAGTCCTGCAGACAACACTTTCATTTTTAATACTCCTCCTGCTCCTGCTCCTCGTCCTCTCTGCTGCAGGGAGGAGCAGCAGGTAAGCTGGGCTGATCAGGGTGAAGTCTAGAGGCACAGCGCCCTCTGCAGGTTCGTCTCCTCCAGTGCTCTGATGTGTTCCCTCTCAGTTCACACCGTCTCACCCTGAATCTGAACTTTTACACAGTTCAAGTTATTTTAACATGAATTCTCCTGAAAACTATCAACCCCTGAGATAACTTAATCAGCAGCTGTACTCTAAATACTGGTTTAACTGTGAATGTATTGATTGTTTGTATGTGAACTCTCAGCCTCAGCATCTCGTTCTTCACCGGGCTGAGCTGAAACATCACAGGATCGTTTACATCATGTGTTCATTTAGATTTAGGTTGTTTACAGTCATCAGATTAAAAACAATAAGTCAGGTTTTATTTTCACATCCAGTGGTTTTATTTCATGTGCAGATGTTTGAAGTGTGTTGACTTCAGGTTTTCTATCAGTCTGAAACCTGTTGAGCCTGTTTTTCTTTGGGTCCGGGACATTTTGGAGCTGCAGCTCAGAATGACCCAGTTTGTTGCAGAGATGATGTCACCTTGTTCTGTGTGTCCCAACAGAATATTGATCCAACTGTGCTTAACGTGAGACAGAAGAGTTTGAGTTGAGAAGAGATTTTGTTTTGTGTTTGTATGGTTTTATACTGAATGGGCTGTTAACATCACACACTTTTAATTAGATAGTTTTTCAATCTGATCAGATTCAAATCTAAATATTAGATTATGTCATAATTTAGAAATACAGTTTTTGTCTTAACAAACTAGTGTTTAAAATAAGCTTTGTTTACAAGGCAGGAGGTGTGACAATAATTGAATTAAACCAGACTTTCTTCTCCTGACGACACCAGATAATCTATTTATTCTGAAAACAGAAGCAACAAGAATATGAATATCAGATTATTTCACTTGGTAGATCTGCAGTGTGTCGTTCCTCACTTCAGTTTACATGCAGTATATTATTTCACAACTTCAGACTTTAAGAATTAATTTCTGACTTGAACTCAAATCAAACATGTCACAGACTGATGTGACGTCTTGGGGTCAAAGGTCAGTTACTACAGACTGAACTCTTCAACTCACTCTGTTCAGCCTCAGTGTGTTCGTGCGATGCAGGTCTGTGTTGATTGACAGTTAGACCAGTTGGTGTGTGTGCCAGCCTCACTTAAAGAGTGTGTTTGTGTGTGTTTGTGTGTGTGTTCTCAGATGTGAAGGGTCCTCCGGCTCACCGGTTCTCCTGCGGTCAGAGTCCGTACACCGACAGCGGCTCCTGGGAGAGGAAGTTCTGCATCCTGACTGACAGTCAGCTGATCCTGCTCAACAAGGACGACGAGGTCAGAGCGGATTCATTATATCTTTATTTTACAGATTAAACCTTTATTTTATTCTTCTGTCGTCACTGGAATCTCTGAACACAGTTTTAAATGAACTGTTGTGTTTCTAATCATTTTTTGCATTTTTGCAAGGAAAATTTTTTTTTTGAGAAATTTGGATTTTTTTATATTTTTAATATTTTCATGCAGTTAATTCAGGGTGACATCAGTATGTAATGCCCCCCTCCTCCTCCTCCTCCTCCTCCTCCTCTCTCCTCCTCTTCCTCTCCTCCTCCTCTCTCCTCCTCTTCCTCTCCTCCTCCTCCTCCTCCTCCTCCTCCTCCTCCCCCTCAGGCTTTGGGGGACACTCAGGAGAGCCCCACAAACTCCTCCAAGGGCCGAAGTCTCCGCAGGACCGTCAGCGTCCCCTCAGAGGGACAGTTCCCAGACTTCCCAGCAGAGGGCGCCGCCATGCTAGGTAAGAACCAGTGAGACATTATGGTCGCCATGACAACAAACCCACGCTGTGGCGCAGCGAGCTGCTTCGGCCTGAAACCAGGAAGTAAAGATTAAAGTGCAACAGAGCTCAGTAACATCTCATTGTGTCACACCACACCTCTGGATTACCTGAGAGTGTGTGTGTGTGTGTGTGTGTGTGTGTGTGTGT
>CAEMYA010000022.1:399400-441307 GCA_903131615.1 Diplodus sargus
AGGGGGAGAGAGGAGGAGGAGGGGGGGAGGGGGGAGGGGGGAGAGAGGAGGAGGAGGGGGGGATGGGGGGATGCGGGGCTGCCGTCTGCAGTTCGACTTTTCTTTTCAAAATAAAACAAACAGGATCTAAAGAGAGGAGCGATGGAGCAGACGGTTCTGGTTCTCATAACTTCTCCTTGGACTGGACCCAGATGAACGGACCCGACTGCTCCTCGATGATCTGCTTCACCTGATCGTAGATCTCCTCCAGAGTGTCGCCCTGAACGATGGCTGCGAGGAGCAGATAGCAGAGTCAGTGATCAGAACCTGAACCACACGAGGACGCTAACAGAACCACCTGAGGCTCACACAGTTTGAATCAAAGGACCGGTTCTGCTCTGAAACAGCTTGTTCACCTGTGAAATGCTCGGTGAACTCCTGCTCCAGTTTGGTGGCTCTGTCGAAGGTTTTCCTGCCCTGCTCCTCCGTCAGGCGCTTGTTCATCTCCCTGCAGGAACAATCAGAACAAGACCAGATCAAACTGGGTTCGGACCGTGATCTGACTAAAATCCCACTGAAATCACAGCAAGATTAGACCGGTACCGCACCAGGATCACACGGAGATCTGACTGAGATAAGACCCAGATTGGACCAGGGTCAGAGAAAGACTGGAATGGGATCATACTGAGACTAAAAAAGGACCACAGTGAACTCCCAGCTAAGACTGAGCCTGGACCAGGATCAGACGAACCAGAACAACATCAGACTGAGTTTGGATCACTGAACAGGATCTATTCTTGGCGTGATTTCAGCGTGATCGTGGTCTGATCTCACTGAAAGACCTGATTCAGACGGAGATTACACCAAAAATCAGATCAGGACCAGAGTAAGATCGGACCTCTTGGTTCTGGACTCAGTTTACTGTGAGCCGACTCATGAAGGACTTCCTGTTTGGTGACTCACATGATGTTCTCCACAGATTTGGGTTTGATGAAGATGGCGATGGGGTGCAGCAGAGCCAGCTGGAGTCTCTTGATGGCGTTCCCCGACACGTCCAGGATGCAGTGTTTCCCCTGGAAACCACAGAAGAAGAACACGTTCACCACAGCGGCGGATTGACTATATTTGATATTGGTGATATTTCAGACGACACGTTTGTTTCTGTCACGTCATGGTTCTGAGTGAACGGACCAGTCTTTGGTCCAAATGTTTAAAATCGTCATGATTCTTGTAATAAGTTCTGGACTGTGCGGTTCTGTTCTGACGACATAGCTTGTTCTCTGCTTCAGACGGAGGTTAAGTTTGGTTCTACCTTCTCAGCCACCTCTCGGACCGACTGGACGCTGGTTCCGTACAGGTGGTTGTTGTACTGCCCCGCCTCGATGAACCTGTGGTCCTGGATGTCCTTCTCCATCTGCTCCCTGGACACCACGAAGTGATAATCTCTGCCGTCCACCTCGTAGTCCCGCTTCGGCCGGGTCGTATCTGAGTGAGGAAGAGGAGGAAAACTTTTCATCTGGACTCTCGAGTTTCGTCCTGGTCAGACGGATTCCAACATGTCCGACTGGGAGCAGCAGTTTGGACTTACGAGGGACGCAGGAGCCGAACTTGTCGGGGAACTCTGAGATCAGGTCGTCGTTGATCCGATCCTTCATGGGTCCGAGGATGATGACGGGTCGGGTGTAGTTCACTGTCAGAGAGGAAGGAAACAGGAAGTGACCCGACTGTAAACATCACAGACACACTTCTTCTTCATATTCATAAAATATGGAGGTCTGAAGCTGCCGAAACCAAACAGAGAGGTTTAGTAAATATATTTCCTCTTATGTTAACTCTCTATTAACTCTCATATCTAAATTTTAATGTATACATTTATTTTTATTTAATAATTAATGTATTATTTAGTACAATGCAACAAGGAATGAATAAAGAAATAAATAAGACACATTTTGGAAATGAATAGATGCACATATTTATTTTTTTTACAAAAATTATGATTTTTAATATAATTCAATAACAGACATTTGTTTATTTTTGATTTTGGCACTTTCAGTCCTCCATATATGTAACGACTGAAGCTGGACCGTACTGTGAAATATTTTTATTTGTACTTTTGTTTTATTTTATCGTCCTTTTCATTATTTATTCCTTGTCTTGTTTGTTTTTATATTTATATATAGAAAAAAACAAATATTGTTTTTCTTTTTTTAAAACCCATTTTAGTTTTTAACATGATTAAATGTATTTAAAGTGTTTTAAACAATAAATAATGCAAAGTGTGTTTGAAAAGCTCTACATAAATAAAACGTACTTTATTATCATTAATTGTTTTCTGATGTTAATATTTATTATATTATCATCAGTATTTTAAACTTCAGTCTCTGAACTCTGTCCTGAAGCTTCTTCACTCTGAGAAGGTTTTATGTAAATAATGTTGAACAGAATATAAACTAAACTAATCCGAGCACAGACGTTCTTCAGTGTTTCGGACTCACCTTCCTGCTGGACGACGGGCTCGTAGGACAGAACGTATTCTTCGGGTCCACCTGCGAACACACAGTCTGCGTGAGGACGAGAGTTTAACACAGTTCAGCTGAAGGTGACGAGGTGAGAGGAGGAGAGTCACTCGCTGTGATCAATGTGTGATTTAATGTATGAAACCGATCTATCATCATCTTCTGAACCAGACACCTGCTTTCTCTAAGCTTCAGGGATGAAGAGGAAACTGAACACTGGATGAGAAGTTCTGAACAGATTCTGGTGGATCCGCTTTGTTTCATCCTCGTATGTAAACTTTCAGAAAACGGGCTGAAGGTCGTCTGAGTCTGAACTGATGACAGCTGATCTCAGGTCTGTTTCCTGTTTCTAACGCTGAGTCTGAACTGATAACAGCTGATCTCAGGTCTGTTTCCTGTTTCTAACGCTGAGTCTGAACTGATGACAGCTGATCTCAGGTCTGTTTCCTCATGTGTCTAACACTGAGTCTGAATTGATGACAGCTGATCTCAGGTCTGTTTCCTTGTTTCTAACGCTGAGTCTGAACTGATGACAGCTGATCTCAGGTCTGTTTCCTCGTTTCTAACGCTGAGTCTGAATTGATAACAGCTGATCTCAGGTCTGTGTCCTCGCTGAGTCTGAACTGATAACAGCTGATCTCAGGTCTGTGTCCTCGCTGAGTCTGAACTGATAACAGCTGATCTCAGGTCTGTTTCCTCATGTGTCTAACACTGAGTCTGAACTGATGACAGCTGATCTCAGGTCTGTTTCCTCATGTGTCTAACACTGAGTCTGAACAGATAAAAGCTGATCTCAGGTCTGTTTCCTCATGTGTCTAACGCTGAGTCTGAACTGATAACAGCTGATCTCAGGTCTGTGTCTGATGGAAACATTGAAGCGTCGCTCTACTCTCTGGTTCCTACACACACATCCATGCAGCAGCTTCCAACAGCGTTCAGGGTCGTTAGGGGGGAGACAGACTGTGTGTGAGGTCATGCTGTGACGGGCCAATCAGCAGCCTGTGCTGGTCAGTGAGGGAGTTAGCAGTTAGCAGTTAGCAGGTCGGTGTTAGTGTTTCCTGTGACTCATCGAGTGAAGCAGGCAGCGTCGACGGCTCGGCTCACACTTACGGTAGCTACTTTCACTATCGCTGGCGTTAGAGGTCACGTGTTCTGGAATCACAACAAAACACAGAGTCAGCTCGGAGCGGCGCTCTCCCATGATGCTTTGCTCAGAGGACACGCGGTGTGCGACAGCAGCACAACAAATCACAGCAACACAAATAATCTCAGCAAACAGATGAGCGCTGAAACAATCATCACACATCTGAACTTTACAAACTGCTCCAGGACGTCAAACCGGACGTTACTGATCGCTGCATCGTTACTTCATCAGTTACTGCCACATATTAACTGAGTACAAGTAATATTGATAGATGACATCACGGGCCCAAAGTCACACAAACAACAATTCTGATGAACCGTTTCAGTAACTCTAAGTGTGAATGGTTCAAACATCAGCTCAGACGAGTTCAGATCAACAAGTTTACACTTTAAAAGATCAACACAGAATTATATGATTATAAAAAACCCTGTTAGCTGCAGCTTTAAATTTGACAAAACCCTCTAATTATAATTCATCTATCTTGAAATCGGAGTTCTGTGACTGTGTGAAGTGAACAGATCATCAGGTCCATAAAAACACTGAATGTTTCTTAAAGTGAAAAACAGGAAACTGATTTATTTTATCAAATGTGGAGATAATAAGTTGAACAGTTCCTCTTTGTTACTGTAAATATCTGTGATGTAATTCATTAAGTTTCAACTTGACTGAATATTTCTGTGTGATGAAACAAACAGACACACAATTAAAAGTGTCAGAAATGATTCAAACAATAAATAAAGTTCTGTTCAGTAGAACTCAAACTGAGACGTGTCAGAACATAAACTCACTGAACCTCATTTCATTTCTGATGAGCAGAAGTCAGTCTGTGATTCTGACCACATGAAGTCAACATTCAGACCTTTTCTCCTGAAACACTAAAGAGTTGTAAACCTCCCTGAAGGTCCGGATGGACCCGGGTGGATCCGGGTGTGATGGAGAACCAGCAGGGTCGTACAGAAAACAAGACTGTAACACACGAGAGGTGGAGGAGAGAAAACTGATGGATGTGTGACAGAGAGAAGAGATGGAGCTCCGGTCTGAAAGAACCGCGACAGCCGGTGAAGAAGAAGAAGAAGAACGAGAAGAAGAAGAAGAAGAAGAAGAAGGAGAAGAAGAAGAGGCGGGGGAGGGGGAGGAGGTCTGAGGTTTTGTGTCTTTGTGTTCACCAGGAACCAACTTCAGCTTGTTTAATATTCAGAGACAAAATGTAACTAATTAGTTTAGTAGATGAATGAAGGCGTCTCAACATGGACGCCGGCTTTATCAATGAAGTAATCAATAAGTGTCTCAGTGAACATGAACGCAGCATTCAGGATCCTGAACTCGTCGTTCTGGTTTGTCTGATGGATTCATCGTCATCTGTCGGTCTGATGACGATGAATCCAGAATCCAACAAACTGCAGCAACACAATCAAGTTCATGGAGATTTAAATAATGTATTTTAATTTATTCAGTTTTTCTTTATTATTGTAACATAAAATCTGATATTTTAAAAATGTTTGGAGAACGTTTTGTGTAAACTGGGATCATTTATTGTGTTTCTGTTGAGCTTTACAGCTTTCGTCTCTGTAGTTTCTGAGTCTGAGGACGTTTCCTGCTTCACGGACTGTTTTAATACTCTACTTTTAAAGTTAAGATTCCACTAACTTGACTTTACAAGCGCAGCATCAACAAACTTCAGTGCGGTCGGAGGCTTAAAAGTTGGTCTGCAACCCGCCAATAAGACGGAGAAGAAGAACTCTGGATGATTTAACAGTTTCAGGCGACGACACGACTGCATGTTCAAAGTTTCTCTCCCCGAGGATTCAGAGAGAAAAGTTTAACAGAACAGCTGAAGCTTCTCACATCTGAAGAAACTTCAGTTAGAAACTGTTTTTTATTTTAAATGCAGAAATGTGCAGCTGATCACTGGTTATCAGCTACAAAATAAATACTTTGTGCATTTAAATTTAAGTTTGCTTTCATATTTGCACATTTTTGGAGGCTGATGGGAGTTTTTTGGGGATGAGGGGTGAGGAACAGGTGAGGAACAGGTGAGGTACAGGTGAGGTACAGGTGAGGTACAGGTGAGGTACAGGTGAGGTACAGGTGAGGTACAGGTGAGGTGGGACACACACTTACTGTGGCCTTTGGATAGCATGTCGTCACTGTTGTCCTGATGTCAGCAGAGCCGAGCGAACAACGAGGAGAAAACAACACAAAGTTACTGAGTTTCAGCGACAGACAGAGAGAGCAGAGGGGACGCAGCCGGTGGGCGGGGCTACAGGGCGGCCATTTTGGCTCCAAAGAGGAGGAAGATGAGGAGGAGGATGTTTAAGTCTCCCCTGCTCACTCAAACTATCTAAACCAGATTTTGATCAGTCCAGTTGTGCTAATACATCATTTTTTAGCCGGGCCCTGTTGCCATGACAACCAGGCCACCGCCGCCACCAGCTGACCTCTCTCGCTGTCGCCGACCAATCGCCTCTCAGACAGACAGACTGGCAGAGCGCTCACCCCGTCGCCGCGCTGGTACTTACGGTCGACGTCGCTGGTCTCCTGCTCGCTCGCCTCTTTGCTCTTGTAGAACGGAAACTTTCGGGAAAAGAGGTTCTTTTTACGCTTGTCATTGAGAGACTGCTGAGGAGGAAGAGGAGGAGGAAGAGGAGGAAGAGGAGGAGGAGGGGTGATGGAATAAACAAAACAACAAAGAGAGGAGGAGGAAGAGGGGGAGATGGGGGAGTCTGATGTCGGTTTGGACAGAATGAGATGCTTTCTGTCTGAGTCAGCGGCTAACGGCTAACAGCTAACAGCTAACAGGCTAAATGTCAGACTGAACATGTAGAAATAAAATACCCAGAAGAAACAAACACGCAGCAAATCTTTATAATAGTTCTGTTCTGAAAATGATGCAGTGATGAAACAGTGACGTCACTCTGCTGAAACATCGTCTACAGCCACTGATTCATTCACAGCGCTTCTTTTTAACTTTTACTGCCTTGAAAACAGTATGTCAGGAGAGAGAGTCTGGATCAGAACCAGACCTTCTGGAGGAATAAACACCTGGAGTGTCATCAGGTTCTGTTCTGATCCAGAGACGTTTATACAACAGAACTCGACACTTCCTGCACAAAAAGGCAAATTAGACGTGACTGGAATAAATGAGTGCTGTTGAGTTTTCAGGTGAGTTTGACGTGACGGTTTCAGATCCATCAGCTGATTAATGACCCAGAGTATTTGTTCTATGTTCTGTACTGAACACAGGACGCTTGTTTAACCTGTGCTGAGAATGTTGAACCACAAGTATAATCGATGGTTCTCTGGAGACTTTAATTCTAAAGCTGTAGGCAGCAGATGTAAAGAAGTAAATAACTGCCAACAGACGACACTGACCTCAGAGTCAGACGTATAAACTGAACCTGCGAGACTGTTGTTCTCAGTGATGTAGTCCTGAGTTTAACACAGTGACAGTGAAGGCAGCACGTGTCAGACAGAAGCAAGACGAGGAGCTGAACATGCAGACGACATGCAGAGACAAGCTGAGAGGAGGCGATCAGCTGGAGCCCCGACGCAGCTCCAACGTTTACATCTACTCTGATCATAGATTACTGCAGAGCGACAGGCCGATACAGCTGTACAGCATCTGGAGGTCAATAAACTCATCAGCTTCTGATCGATCACCTCAGGAAGACTCACGTGTTTTATATGACAGTTAGAGCTGCAACAATTAATTCAGAACTCGATTAGTTGTCGACTGGTTGGATTAATCGTCAGCTACTCTCATAATGGACTAATTGGTTTCAGTCATTTCTATTTTCAAAACACTGACTGCAGCTTCTAAAATCTGAATATTTTCTGGTTTCTGACAGTAAATACAGACGTCCTCGTTGAAGGACGGCTCAACAGACGTCTGCATGAAATAAGAAGCAATAACAGGCAGAACGATTACACTCCGTCTGTTTCAACTGATCCAACCACTGAACCAGGAACACAACAGCACCAGACTCCCTTAACAAATGTAGTGATTTTAAGAGTTGTTGAGTTACAACCAACTTTATAAACTCTGTCTCTGACAGATTCTGCATTAATTGGACCTTCTTGTAATTTCAGCAAATGTTCTACATGAACTTCTTTCTGTGTTTGAGTAGAAACATGGAGTCTGTCTGTCTCAGTGATGGACGAGTTTGTTGTGAGAGCAGGAAGTGACATCACATCACAGGAGTGATGTTGATATCAGATGTGAACAGGAAATGTGCTGCAAAACAAAAACCAGGAGCTAAAAGAGGCTTAAAAGCTCCATAGAGCTGCAGACGGAGGTGATCGTCTGTTTGAGTCAACAAGAAGCTGTTTACGTCTCTGAACTCTTTCCTGAACCTCAGTATTCATCAGCAGGAGGCGGAGCTAATGACATCATTAGATCACATGCTGCACTTCAATGTTATCCAGCAGGAGAGAGAGAGAGAGAGAGAGAGAGAGAGAGAGAGAGAGAGAGAGAGGGAGAGAGGGAGGGAGGGTGAGACAGGTGAGTGATGATGAGGAGGAGGAGGAAGGTTTCAGTGAGCAGCAGACAGTCAGACATCAATGTCAAGCGTTTCTCTCCGTATGAGGAGGGCGGGAAAGTTCGGGGAGGTCATGCATGTTGTTGTTCTGTTGTTCCTCCCCGTCAGTCTGTGTTAGAGGGCGGGACGGCGGGCGGCGCCCGGCGACGCGTGTTAAAGCGGCACACGGTTTAAAAGGTGCTGGGGAGGCGCTGCTGCAGTTTGGCTGCTGAGACGCTCGAGTGGTGAAGATCAACGACAACATGCTGTTAAGTGGCTGCAGCTGGTTCAACATTAGTCCAACACTCATTAGTAGGAGCTCGTCTTCAGATTCATCACACAGGAAGAGAAACTAAACTCATGCAGCACGGATCAATACAGAGCTGTCCACAGATCAATACAGTCAGCGCAGCTCAGATACAGACTACAGGAATACTCAGGAGTC
The DNA here is from genome assembly GCA_903131615.1 of Diplodus sargus. Classification (NCBI taxonomy): domain Eukaryota; kingdom Metazoa; phylum Chordata; class Actinopteri; order Spariformes; family Sparidae; genus Diplodus; species Diplodus sargus. Next base: position 408,002 of record CAEMYA010000022.1, read on the forward strand.
CCATGATGCCTTGTGATGTGTTTGTGACACTCGGGTACAAATACACGTGTAATCAATACATCAAACTGTTCTGATAACTGACTGATGGGTTTGATTCTGACTGCAGATGTGAATATTTCTCTATTAATTTACTTTTGTATTAATTCCCCCTTTTTTAAAATAACTGTTTCATTTGTTTTACTATTTATTTAAATTATTTATTTAAATTATTATTTCTGTACACTTTCGTCTTTACATTTTAATTAATAATGAAGTAAATAAAGTAAGTTCTTAAAAAGTTAATTAACAAAAAAGATTTATTTATTTATTTATTTTTTTTTAATTATTTTTTTGGCCTTTATGGCTTTATTGATAGCACAGCTGAAGAGGGTGACAGGAAACGGGGTGAGAGAGACGGGGAGTCGAACCCGGGTCCGCTGCAGCGAGGACAGAGCCTCTAAACATGGGGCGCCCGCTCTACCGACTGAGCTAAGCGGCGCCCCAACAAAAAATATTTTTAAAAAGGAAGGTAAATAAAAGTGGAATTCTACTTTTTAAAATGTTTAAGTGTTATTTGCAAAATGCAAAGGGGAAAAAATACAGAAATAAATAAATTTAAAAATTAATAAATAAATAGGAAAGTAAATGAATAGGCGTATTGACACAAAGGTAAATAAATACAGAAGCAAATTAAAACAAATATCACTTCATGTCACTTTCATACATTGATCAATACCTACATTAATATGCAGTTTGTCATAGAGCCATTTATTCATTTATCTTTGCTTTCGGCAGCATCGGTCCTTTGGAGGAAATTATCAATAATCTTATCGACGATGAAAATAATCGGTAGTTGAAGTTTTAAACAAGATGAAACATCAACGGATTGTTTGAGTTTCGGTCTGTGAAGACAAACGTCGGACTTCACTGCTCGTCTCCGGCCCGCTTTAGATAAACAGGGTCGGTTCTGACCTCTAATAGAACTTCTGTCGCCGCCTCACACGGCATCATGGGACTGTGACTGTCCATCAACACGTCAGAATCACACACTCACCCCTCGGTCTCGAGACTTGGCGTTAAACTTCACCGTCTTTAATCTCGCTCTCTCCTTCTTCTCAACCCTGCGAGGACACAAAGTCAAAGGTCAGCAGAGGTCGAGACGTTCTGTGTACGAAGGTGTTCAGCGAGCTGGAGAACATCTACAGTCAGTAACATCATCAGACAGGTTTAAGTTCTCGTCTGTCACACAAACGTCGACTTCCTACAAAACATCAAATCAAAAAGACGTCCAGCTGATTGTGAAACACATCCAGAACCTCCGACTGGACAAGTTCTACAGGTCCAATCTAAAGTTTCCATGCTGGAGAAACTAAATGTTCCCAAACACATCGTGGAACCAAAACTACTTATATTTAACAAAATAAAACAAAGTTCTTAAACTAAGAGTTTGTAGATTTTAAAACTGTATCACACGATATGTGAATAATTGATAGTGTGTGTGTGTGTGTGTGTGTGTGTGTGTGTGTGTGTGTGTGTGTGAGACACACTGACCGTCTCTTGCTGGGGATCACGCCCACCTCCTCCACCTCGCCCTGTGACGTCAGCTGTCTGGCCTGCCACCACTCGTCGTCCGAGGCGTTCACCACATGAAGGATGTCGCCGAACTTAAAGTTGAGTCCCTGACTGGGCAGACCCGAGTCCCTGGTCTTATCGTAGTCAAACAGAGCTCTGCAACACACACACACACACACACACACACACACACACACACACACACACACACACACACACAAAAGAGACAAATAAAACATGATAAACAACATGTCTTGGTCTTTTTGTCCACTGCGAGTCTCCATACTTCAGCCTCCTCACACTGACAGCTCTGCTCTCATGTTGAACCAGTGTCTCTCCCAGGTGAACTAATATCTTACCTGACGTACAGCGACCTCTTCTGACTCGTCCGCAACGATCCAGAACCAGAACTGATGCTGCTGTTCATCATCTGCTCTCTCAGGTCGTGGATCTTCGCCTCAAACCGACTGTACTCTGCACAGGAGAACAGACATCACGACACAAGAACTTCTTCACGACTGAAAGCTGCTCTAAAAAGGCAGGTTCTGTGTTCAGGCGGCTGCAGCAGGTGTGTTCAGGTGTCTCACCCTCTGGTCTGTAGTGGGCGATGATGGTCACCGTCTGCCCGGCGTTCTTCAGGGCGGCGGCGGCCTGTTCGTGGGTGGCGTTACGCAGGTCCACCCCGTTCACCTGGAGACGGACACAGCTGAGCGTGTTAGAGACATTTAATAAACAACATGTTATCATGGCAGCTGCACAGGTGTGTGAGTGTGAGTGTGTGTGTGTGTGTGTGTGTGTGTGTTACTATGTGTGTGTGTGTGTGTGTGTGTGTGTGAGTGTGAGTGTGTGTGTGTGTGTGTGCACGTACAGACACCAGTCGGTCTCCTTTCCTCAGCTCTCCACAGAGGTCCGCTGGTCCTCCAGCGAGGATGAAGGAGATGAAGATTCCCTCTCCGTCCTCCCCGCCCACGATGTTGAAGCCCAGTCCAGTCGCTCCTCTGTGCAGCACCACCTTCCTGGGCTCCCTGTTGGACCACACAGCTGTCAATCATCCTGACGTCATGTGACCTCAGACAGATGACAGACGCTCAGGTATCATATTTAAATTTAGCTTTTATTTAAACTTTGGTTGTCTGAGTCCACAGACATTATACGTGAGACGCTGAAGCTCTTTCCATTTGTTTATTTTACATGTTTTTAAATTAAATATAAATGTTGATTTAATATTTGAGACACTTGAAAGAATCTTGTGTATGTGTGTGTGTGCATGTTTGAACCAGCAGAGGGCGACACACACACACACACACACACACACACACACACACACACACATCTGCATTCAAATCTTCGGACACATTCAGAGTTACGTTCTGTGTTTGTGCTCTTAAACTGTCAACGTCGTCTTCTGTTGCACAAAACTTGAAGGACCAAATTTCTGGAGGACTAAAACTGACAAGTTTGTGTTTAAAATAGATACAAAGAAAAAGCTCAATAAATTAATTCATATGAAACCAAATGCACCAAACTTTCTCATTATAAGTTGTAGTTTCACATGTGTATTAACATCCTGTATCTATAAAGTATCAGTCAGGTTTCACTAAATGAACCTCAGCACTGTGTCGGATGCGTTCGTGCTCACCGGGTGACGTCGTCGTCTCCCAGCATGCTCTTGGGGGTCGGGGAGTAGCGTCCCGAGGATGCGGGCGGCGGGAGGGGCTGACTCAGGAAGCTGGGCGGGCTGATATGGTTCTCCATGTGCTGCGAGTACGCTGAAACACACACAGAGAGGACGGGACCGTCAGAGTCCAGCTTCTCCTTCCATGAAGCTTCACAGAACAAAAACAAGACGAAGTTCAGACTGAATAAAATAAAAACTGGAAAGTAAAAACACGCTCTGGTCCGGTCCGGTCCGGTCCGACTCTGAGCAGCAGCCTGTGTTTCAGCCTCTGCTCCCTCTGACAGGACACCTGCTCAGACCCTCCTCTACACTCACCTGCGGGCTCCTGTTACCGTCTGATTGGACGAGGCCAGGAGCCTCTGGGGGGTCGTAAACTAAACTACAGAGAAACTGAACCGGGTCTGATCGGACTGATGGAAACACACGGACACGCTGGGAAACATCTGCGGATCATCGTTCTGAGTTTGAGCCGACTCACAGACGGAGTTCATGTTGAACAACGTCCTGATTTTACAGCCTCTGCTGGTCCAGCTAGCTGCACGGGTTAACGAGTTAGCAACCGTTAGCATTGATTCTGGTGATGTGCTGCACCTTTAATAATGAAAATAATTGCTTGTAGCAGGTTTACAGGGTTTATATCTTCACGTCACATAACAAGAGATTTTCTTCATCGTCTGAAGTTTGACATGTAGATGAACATCAGAGAGCGACTTCATCAGTGTGACCACGAGGAAACAACGCTCGCTCTACAACTGAGGGGACGTGTTTCAGCGACAGAATCGAGGAGGTAAATCCGTCCACTGTGACACCTGCAGCAGAGGATGATGGGACGTCCGGCTGCACCATCACAACAGCTACGTCCTCCGTGTTTGTTTCTAATTCGCATCTCCTTCATGACCTCCAGCTCTGATCTTTGCCGACTGTGGCAGGACGTCATTAGACATATCACCCCTCCTCCAGTGTTGCTGTGTGGATTAGCCCGACCACACTGACAGCAGCTGACGCTTGAGATGCAGCTCGACGCCTGCTGATTGGATTTGCTGCTCGTCCTTCACGCGTCTCGACCTCAGCAGAGGAGAGGAGGGCTGATAAGATGGAGGTCAGGACGCAGAGTCTGAGGGGACGCCGACACACTGATGTTTACAGCTGGAACACTGAAGCAGGACGCACGGGACGTTTTCTCAAACATATTCTTCTTAAGGAAGAAAGATTTATCTCTAAAAGTTAAAAATAAATGCAGTTATGCTGTCTCTCCAAAGTTGACAGTATCAACATATTCAAGTGCTGGTTTGATTTGTTTTGAAGACAAGAACAAAATGAAGGTCTTTGTCTGTGCAGCCGCTCCGACCACTTCTAGTGAAACGTCTCTCAGCTTCTCAGAAAATCTCTGGCGACGTCGCCGCGGCTCTTTTTCTCTCTCGTGGCCTCCGTGATAATATTGACCATATTTCTGTCTCCTATATATGATGTCATCACCCACATCCTCCTCGCTCTGATGTCACAAACAGCTAGTAACCCTCAGAGGATCAGTGTGGATCAGTAGCTGCGTGTAGCTGCTGCTGCTCATCAAGCTCGTGCTGTAAGAATAAGAAATAAATTCTACTGAATATGTGCTGCACTCTCCGGGCACACAGTGGTGGCTGTAGCTTTAAAGCCAGTGGGAGATTGAGTTTTGACCCTGTGAGGCTGCCGTAGCTGCTCAGTGTGGTGGAGTGTTGTGGCTAAAGAGTAGCAGGTTGCAGTTATTAGCAAGTTAATGTTAATACCTTTTATATGTTAGCATCGAGCTAATGGCCTAGGTAATAAAATCAACTCCAGAATCTTAAATACAAAACTCACTTTACTTCAGTGAATCTATTTCTCTCCCAGCTTCAGTCACGGCGCACATTTCTGATTCCGGTCAGCTTCATCAGGCGGGATTATATTTAAAGAGATATTTAATCTTGACGTTCGTCCTGAGAGAAAAACATTCCTGACTGTGAATCACTCGACCTGTGATGATTGATCCATCGAGGATCAGCTGATCTTTAAAGATGAAGAATCAAACCGGTTCATTTTTGGAGTTACTTCAGCAGGAATCCAAACATCTTGTCCTCCAGCACACAGAGAGACTCAGACACGTTTCATCAGACTCTCAGTTTGTCTTCAGATTTTGTTCAGCTCGTACAACATTTGGCAGAAAAGCTTTAAACTAACAGCCTTCTGCTTCTGTTCCAGTTTGTTTTAATCTCCTACAGAACAGACGCTCCACTGAAACGTATTCACAGCCTGTTCAACACAAACTGTTGTTTTCTTTCATCCCTTCAGAAAAACATCTCTAATTTTAAAGATTTCTCACATGGAGAAATTCATCCCGTTCTGATTCGTCCTCAATTTTTCTCTTTAAGTAAAAAGTGACACTGAGTCCAGTGCAGCAGGTCCAAGAGGCAGCGACGAGAAAACACGATATTCTAGTTTAAGGAATTTAAGGTTTCCACTGCGAGTGAGCAGAACCTCCGTCTGATGCAGCGTCACACTCAGAATCTCCAAATGAACACTTGATACGTCCCTCAGATTCACGGTGTCCTCCTCTCTGTTTGAGCCTTTCAGTGATCGATCACCGGATCTCCTGATCACCTGATCAGCCTTCTCCTGGTCACAGAGTCCAGCTGGACCTGGTCCCACGTGTCCTCATCAGTGCAGGACCAGTTTGTCCTTCAGCGCGTCCACATTAATCTTCACTGAGGGAGTCGTTGGGATCTGATCCAGAGTTCGTGCTCTGAATGAGTTCAGCCTCGACTTTGGAACGTGTCGTTTGATGGATGCCACTGGGAGCGTCGTCAGAGACGCTGCGGTCCCGGCTGAATTCAACACTGATTCAGGGTCAGAGGCACAAAGTCGACCCGCCCAGGTCTGAACCAGGACCTGATAATCTGTGTGACGTCAGGAGACATCCGGGACACTTCATGTCCTCTGAGTCTCAGTTAGATCCAGTGAGAGCTGCTGCGTCCCTCCGTCACACAAACCAGAAGACTGGACCTGGTTCTTCTTTACTGAGCCGAAGAGTGACGTCGTCCAGTAACACAGTGAGGTCACAGTGAGGTCACAGCGAGGTCACAGTGAGGTCACAGCGAGGTCACAGCGAGGTCACAGCGAGGTCATGACGCCATCACACACAAGCAGCAGCACATTCCTGTTTGATCACTTTGAGTATTTCTGATGTTCAGTTTGTGGATATCGCCAGTTTTTCACAACTTCATCAGATTTTTGATTCAGTCTGATTCAATATCACTTTAGTTACAATTCAAATTTTTCTGGGATATAAAAGAAATTCTGACAGAACGAATGTTGACATGAAACTCTTTAAAGGTGTAATATGTAAGAATTGTAAGAACAAATGTGACACAGAATGAAACATGAGGAGAACAGTTCAGTCTGACAGCTGAACGTCAGCTCAACTGGTGAGTTCAGGGCCCAAAACACAAGTGATTTTCTGTTCCACACATCTTGAACTCCAACAAATACATCATCATGATATTACAAAATGAAACAGAAACGATTGTGAACCATCAAACAATCATAACATCCGTCACATTAATCACAGCGTGTCTGATGTGTGTCGGAGGTTCTGGTCACTCACAGTTGGTGAGGTCGGGCGGGGCGAAGCTGTCGTTCATGAAGACACTGTTGGGTTTAGCCACTTTCAAGTAGACCACGTCAGGAGTGTTTTTCAAGGCAGTGACGGCGTGTTCGTGGGTCACCTCCTCCAGGCAAGCACTGTTCACCTGAACACAGAGGGACACGAGGAGCTCATTAATAACAGTAACATGAGGGAAATGTCTTCTTTAGGACAAAGCTGAAACATGAAGACATGATGAAGCTGCTGTGATCTTCAGTCCTGAGAGTCTTACAGCCAGCAGCTTGTCTCCGATCTGCAGCCTCCCGTCTTTATGTGCAGCTCCTCCCTCGATGATCTTGGTGACATAGATGCTGTTGTCTCCCGGGATGTGCTGGTTCCCCACTCCGCCTGCTATACTGAAGCCAAGACCTGCAACACACCAGGACCGGGACCAGGACCGGGACCAGAGGGGGGGCGGACTGTTAGAATCAACCTGCCACCACCAGCATGCACTTTACACAAACACTTACATCACTCCATCACGCTGCTGCCAATTTAGCGGCGGCACAAATCAGGGCACAGAAACGCACTAAAGCATATTTTAGGATGTTTCCGTGGAAACGGAGTCTTTGTTCTCCGGCCCGGCTTCTTGTCTGAATAATCATGAGGCCCGGAGGGATTTCACTAAAGCTCCTCAGCGAGCAGAGACGATCCAACAACTCTTCATCATCTGCAGCTGCAGGACGCTCACACCGCTCCACGTTACCTTTGGGTCCTTTCACCAGTTTGATCTCCATCACTTTCTCAGACACCGGTTTCCTCCGGCGGACGTAGAGTCGGACCAGCGAGCCGGCCTCCTTCAGAGCCTCCACCGCTCGGCTGTGGGTCACATCCCGGACGTCCGCCTCGTTCACTCTCAGGATGACGTCGTTGACCCTGAAACAGAGGAGGCCACAGCCTGTCAGTCAGCTGGTCGAACACAACGATTCACTGCAGCTCGATGAGAATCCTCTCAGCTGAAGACACGGCAGTGAAAGTAGAACTGTGCAGACGCAAACGTCTCCCTGCTGATTCAAAACACACATTATTCTGTGTATTCAGAACCAGACACACCTTGAGTATCAACAGACGGCATCTCAAAAAATGTAACAGTAAAAATGTGTTTGAGGAACTATTTCTGGTTGCAGTCTCTGCAGGTTAGTGAAGGATGGATACTCTGGAAGCGACATATTGGACCTATTTCCTGACAGACATCATAAAAAACTCAAAATCACTTGTTTAAACTGATAGAATGTTTTTATCGTCAGGCCGTGGTCTCGTGAGACCTTCATCAGACGGGTCAGTGAGGCCCAGTTTGGTTTTAGGGGCGAACACGATGCTGCCGTGACAACAAACAGTTTAAAGAGCGCCCTGTTTGTTTTCAGGACCGCAGATAATTCACACTCTCAGGTGTTTACAGTCGTCATGCAGAAGAATCACATCTGATCGAACTGGTGGGAACCGGCTTTTAATTCCAGTCCAGGAGGAGCTCACACTGATAAACCAAACTGACTCCAGCTCTGCTCTTAAAACAAACTCAAGACTGATTTTCATTCAATGTTTTCACCCTTTGAGTTTTTTTAAATGAACAGATTTACTTGTCAGTTTGTCAGGAAACCTTGAGGACGACATCCTGTCAGAACTACATGTAACTGTTAAAACCTGACAAACACCAGCTGATTGTGTTTCTGTAACAGGATTAATTCACTTCTTCTCCTCTCGTCAGATTTGTCTGATACATAAACAGATCCAACAGACTCGATGTGATCAGACGACCATCAGCTGATGAACATCGTCACCGGCTCCTCCAGTTTCATTCGTCATCTCAGATCTGCTCACTCTTCTTCTGTCCGTCCTGAACTTTGTGTTTTTACTGTTTCTGTTGGTCTGTATGACCGGAGCTTTCAGTCGGACACATGATCCTCACCACTGACTGACAGACAGACACACAGGGTTCATGTTGGAGGCAACCTCATCCCACAGTCCATCCTCCTCCTCGTCTGCATCACCTGGATCAGGTGTGTCAGACTCCGGCTGCTGCATTATGGATGAAGCAGTGAAAGGCTGCGGGATGCTGCAGGGGGTTCTGGGTAAACGACACCGGCTGTTTACTGACGACTCTAAGAACTAACAGTTAAAGTCCTCAGTCAGACAAACTTCACCTGTTCCCTCCTGATTTTAACAGTCTGCAGTGACATCACACAGGGAACCAATCAGCAGCTTGCAACAGTTTTAAAGAAACAGTTCACCAAAAAACTAAAAGTCAGTCTTCATCTCTTCCCTCCATAAAACTACCAGAAGAAAAACTGAAAACTGAAAACATGATGCTGTAAGTTCTGCACAGGTGAGAGGTGAGATCAGCTGACTGACAGCTGGATGAACAGAACCGGTCCTGCAGGTATGCTCTCGTCTCACCTGAGCCGTCCGTCCTGGGCGGCGGCTCCTCCAGGTATGACTTTGGTGATGAAGATGCTCGGGTCTTCACCGATGTGGGGGTTGTCTGTGCCGCCCGCGATGCTGAAGCCCAGTCCCGAGTTACCCTGGACAACCAAGACAGTCACCATGACGACCACAACAAAAACAAACAACAGATGAGAGATTACATTCAGCATCAACACATCTCACAGAACCAGTCACAGCTGCTGGATCAGAACATAAACGCCAGTGAAGAATGTTTCTTTCCTCGGGGTTCATGTGACCCGACCGTCGTTTCTACTTTGCCATGTTGCTGATTGTTGTCGAGCTCCTGTCACTGAAACTACACTTCCTGCAGGATTTCACATTAAAAGTCGCCAGGAGAGAAAAAAATGTTTGTGCAACACTGAAGAAAAAAAATCAGCAAAGTCACAGAGAGACGGAGATATTTATGTTTTCTGTCATTATGAGAAAGACTCAAACCAACAACATGCTGGTCCGTCTTTCAGGACTGTCTGACTTCCTGCCCGCGGCTCATTGGTTCCTTCTGAAGACTAAAATCTTGAAAACGCCTGAAAAATAAATATATTGTTGGATTTCTCTGTAGCTTCAGAAGTACTGCGTTTTTCTATTTATACATTTAGAAATCTTTCAGATGCACAAGCTTCATGTTTTTATTTAGTAAATCACTGAGACTCTCAGAAAGTCTTCACATCAGAAGTTTCTTTTTCTAAACTCCTTCATCTGAAGCTCATAAACGCTGAGATAAATGAAGAAGTCTCGTTTCATTGCGTCAGAATAAAGTTGGAGCGGCTGCAGAGTTCATGAACCGATGAGACTCCTGAGTTTGTAGCTTTAATCAGAGAAAAAGGAGAAAAGTATTTGTTGGGACTTTTTTCAGCTGCGGATTAATACACACGTGGTCCCCTAGTGTGTGTGTGTGTGTGTGTGTGTGTGTGTGTGTGTGTGTGAGAATAAAATTATTTATAAAATTAAATATTTTTAAGTGACAAATAAAGAAAATCTGATTTTTCTCCTCCGATGATTAAACTGCAGTTACAGACAATAAACCAACGTGTCCGAAGCCCGCGGGCCGACAGACAGCAGCACCGACGGACGGACGGACGGACGGACGTCTCTGTGGGACTCAGCTGGCAGACTCGGATTTTATTCACGCTGCACTGAGAATAATTTGCACTTGAAGAAGCGCGGCTGAATTAGGACGAGAAAAAAAGAGAAGATATACGAGAAGATGACAAAAAAAGATTTCACCACGGGCAGAGTCAGAGATTAAAACACAGCTGCATTCAGAGGAACACACACACACACACACACACACACACACACACACACACACACACACACACACACACACAGTTGAGTCATTACGTCCTCATCTCTTCTGATTCTGACAGATTTATAAACTCTTTGAAACAAAAATAAAACCCTGTGAGGCTTTGAGGACACCAGCAGTGTCAGAACCTGAAGCTCGTGGGTCGAACTAGCGGTGTGAGCGGGCTGAACCCTGAGTGACGGACCGCTGCAGCTAACAACACGGCCGCGACTCAGAGGGGAATGAGAAGGACGGCTCGTCATCTTACCCTCTCCAGCGTGATCTCCTCGTACTCATAGTCAGCCTCCGTCCCGTTCACCTGTGCGCGCACACACACACACACACACACACACACACACACACACACACACACACACACAGAGTCATCAGGTCACTTCTGTAAACCAACAGGTGAGTCACATCTTCATCAAACACATTGACATGAAGGACACACTGAGTTTAAACTGCAGATTATTTTGTTCCCTCCTCTGGTTGATAATCTGCTGAGACCTTCACAAGCTGCAAAGTGACCTGAGAAGGTGTTTCAACCCTCAACCAGCCGGTTCATCTCTCTGTGGTCAGAGGAGCGATATTCATACTGAATATTTAAAAATGTGCTTTTTTGGCTCTGATGCAGCAGTAATCTGTAAAGTTACTGTAACTATTGTTATAAAATTAACATAAAAAAGTCAAAAGTACAATATTTGCCTCTGAGCTGTCGTGGAGCTGATGTATAAAGTACAGCAGTTGAGTAAATGTACTTAGTTACATTCCATCACTACTCTTTCACATTATCAAGCTGAAACTCTTTCTAATCTCCTGGAGGAGCTGAAGAAACTGAAGCTGAGACGTTTCGTGTGTCGGAGCTGAAGCAGTGAACTGATGTGACTCCTCATTTAAACGCAGCCGGAGTAATAAGCTGCTTTTCAAACCTCCCTTTCTTATTTTCTTAACATCTCGCTCTCCTGCAAATTAAGCTGGCAGAGATAAAGCAGCGTCTCGCTGACAGCGGCCAACATCTCCAGCTTCTCAGAGCCAATCAGAGGCCAGGCAGCTGTTTAGTCTCCAGCGCCAATCTAATTTAGACTGGTCCAACGCCAGGAGCGAGTCCGACAAGGACGGACCGGACGGACCGCCGCAGGAAACTCACGGCTCTACAGGAACCTTGTACCCGTCCTTCACTTCATTTGCAGCACCGAGACGAGCAGTTTGATGACTTCATTCATCAATCATTCTGATTACAGTCTGATAAAAGCAGCCAGTCACACGGCAGAGCTTCATCTGCGACCTCTAAACAGCAGCTGGGGAAACAATCTCATCACCAGGTTCATTCAGTAGCTGTTCTGGAGCTTTCTATATCACAATGATCATCTTCCTCAGCAGAGTGACGGGACTCCAGACTAACAGCGTCCTGGACCGCAGGGACAGACCGGAGATGTTCGGGTGGACAGGAAACAGAGTTATTATCTCCGTCTGATCTCAATCAGTTTCTCTCTCGTGTGACTGAGAACTGGTGAGAGGAAAACGCTTCTTTCAGGATTATCTTTGTAAATTCCTTCATTATTTTTCCATCTGCATCAGAGCCACAGACACAAATCCTTCTAGTTTAACTGCAGTTTGACTCAAATCAACACAGACACAGATTACCATAACATTATTCATCTGTTTTTAACAGCTGTAGAAGAGATTTGAAGATAAATCTGACAGAACCTCTTTAGAACTCTGAGAAGCTACACGACTCCCAGGATCAATAGTTTATTGTTATCGAGGTATTTGGCCAAAAAAATGGTGATGTGTGATTCATGAAGTGCTTCTAAGGAGTCTGCTGATGTGCTCCGAAAATAAGATATTATTTGCATGTTATATCATTTAGGAGTGAGCAGCTAACAGAGCTAACAGCTAATGGAGCTCAACACACAGCAGGACTGAGAGTTTCTGTCCAGAGGACGGTGAAGCTCACACAGCGAGCTGTGGTCCTGCAGAGCGACGACACAGAATACATGTGGACCATCAGATCAATATCAGCTGCCGCTGTCGCAGAACATCATCTTATTTACAGGCCGATAACTTTCAACAAGGTGAACATTGATACCAAAGTGTGGCTGCATCCCTCGTCTGATTTCAGAAATATCATCTTTAACTGAAAATGAGCAGAAACGATGAGCGAACAGGTGACGAGGTGAACTCACGTATGGAGGCGTGTCCAGGCTGTCGGTGTTGACCACCACAGGAGGAGGGTTGGCCTGAGGAGAGAGACACAGCACAGACGTCACAGGAGAAACACAACAGCGTCCGCCGTGCAGCAAACCACAGACATCACTGACATTTCTCTCCTGCTGACACTACAGACCAGCTGGGGATCAAACAGGAAGCCGGTGGATTTGAGCAGAGATTAGTGAGGACGTACGTACATGGTGGCATTTCACACTGCAGAAGATGCAATGCTGAAGCATGAAGCCTGAATCGATTAAATCAAGTCCTGAAGGACGGAGGTTCTGCTCCTTCACTTCTTCTTCTTCTTCTTCTTCTAGCTTAAATTCTGTGCCTCGCTCGCTCTCTGTCTGCCTGCCTCGCTCGCTCTATCGCTCGCTCGCTCAGTTTCTGCCCGGGAGGAGCCAGATGGGCTCTTAAAAGTCATGTGGGGGAAGTGTGGCATTTCTCCCACTGTTTCTATCTCTAATCTGCTCACTTCATCAGAGCCACAGCTGGACGGCAGACACGGAACTAAACTCTACACGATGACAAGCAAACACATGAGCAGCCAGACGAGTGACGAGGTCAATCTATGGACGGATGGATGGAGCGGAGAGAAGACAAGTGGAGGAAATAAAAACAACAACAACAACAACAGAAAAACAAAAAAAAAAGGAAACCTGTGACGTCGGAGGGATGATGGTGGTCTCGGCTGCGATTGGCGAGACTGGGATCACAGGGATTATGGGAGAGGAGGGCGGGGTGGCCTCGGCCTGCTGAACAATAGCATGGTGAGGGTCAGAGGTTAGACACACAGAGCACAGATGAACAGCAGGACGAGTGGAGGGAGGATGGAGGAGGATGTGTCCATGTTGACTGACAGGTGCTGTGACCAATGTGTGTTTGACTTCATCGTGCTGATGCGCCGGCTGGGTGGAGTTTGACACACAGGAGAGGGCGGCAGGGGGACAGAGAGGTCGGCCAATCACAGGAAGGCGCTCTGTGATTGACAGATAACCTGACACGTCTGCTTTTTGGACAATCCTGATGTGACAAACTCTGCCCATCTGCTGCTCCGAGAAGATTAAAGCCACACTGTGACCTGCGTCTGACTCTGAGTGTGTGTGTGTGTGTGTGTGTGTGTGTGTGTGTGTGTGTGTGTGTGGTAAATCCCCGGTCCCTCGGTACAGTCTCAGCAGGGGGTGGATGTCCTTTTTGTGATTATTGAAAAGCAGCAGCAGATATTTCAATCATGCAGAGGAGGCGGTGACGCAGCACTGAGGTCAGAGGTCGTCGTGTTGCAGCGGCAGGTTGTCGTCAGCTGTTTGCGATTTCTTATCACTGAATATGTAAATTAATGTCACAGTATTATTTTACTGTGATAAAGTACATTTTTATCAAAACAATTGATGTTTGAGCAGATTTAATAAAACGAGTTGAAACTGTGACGGATGTTTTAGAAACGTTCACAGCTTCTCAGTTACACAGTTAATTATTATCATCATTATGTTCGTGATTATTAATGATATATTAATTTTGGTGGCTGCAGCTCAGGAGGCAGAGCGGGTCGCCCAGTAATCAGAAGGTTGCTGGTTCTATCTCCCGGCTGCACGTCCAATATGAGCAAGACACTGAACTGAAACGTGAGTTAATTTAGCGTCATCATCATCATCAGTGACAGCCACCTTTACAGGAGTGTTGACAGAATATATTCTCAGGTGAACAAACACCTTTTCATCAGAACTCCACAGAATATCATTTCCTGACAGACATCAAACTTGTTATCAGCTTAAAATGTAAACGTCATGAACAACGTAGAGTCTCGACTTCAAGAACAGCTTCGTGAGGACGCAGCGGATCGTTGTGATGAGCATCAACACCGGCGAGCTGAACCACTGCACAGCTGTTTCACCAGTCAGTCAGCCAGTCAGTCAGTCAGTCAGTCAGTCAGTCAGTCAGTCAGTCAGTCAGTCAGTCAACATGTGATCGGTGACAAGTTACTTACTGAGAAAAATACTCCAACCATTCTCATCATGAACCTGAAATCTTTTGGTTTTGGGCTGAAAACTCCATGTTGGACTCTGATGAACTGATTTTAAGACTAATGATAATAAGTTTCATCCTGAAACTATCAGGATTATTCCTGCTGAGTAACAGATTACTTAACGCTTAACATCGACGACTGAGGGTCTGTTTGACTGATGTTCTGGTTCTGTTCTGCTCAGGAGAGTCTGTTAAATCCAAACATGAACTCTGTCCTCGTGTTGCTGCGTTCGTCACACCAGTTTGTATTCTTTGGGAGCAATTAAGCCCCATTGTCAGCGGCTTTCCGAACGGCGCTCCAGATGTAGGGCTGGCGGATCAATGCGGTCGATGTGCGGGGGCTAATTTTAGCGGCTGTTGGTTTTCCATGGGCTCCAAGTTCTGCTGCTGCAGCACAACAATTAAGCCTCTTGGAAACAGAGCAGCACTTCCTGCCAGCAGCTTCACGAGGTCCTGCTCTTGCATAATAGAGGTCACAGAGCTGAAGGCCGCCTCACGCTCGCTCCTCTTTACTGTGGCTGTACATGTCAGGTAGACTGGAGCTAGTTCAGTCTGACTCACGTATGAACAGTCCAGTTCTGGAGAAAAGGTGATTTCACTGTTCAAAGTATAAATGAAAATCTAAAAAAATAAACTAAATAGGGATTAGGAAGCAGCGTCCACTTCCTGTCTACAAGTCGTGTCCAATTCAAGCACAGTGTGATTTTTCCCTCATTACTTCTTTTATAAAAATGTCTCATGTTTGTCTGGACTGATGTACTTCAGTCATTAAACAGCTGCAGGAACATTATCTTTTAATTCTGACACATTAGCATCATGTCGACTTTCATTAATATCTGACTGATGTCTGACAGACGACGGATCGTCTTCATGGATCACACAAACTCTGATTCATCTGAAAGTTCCACTAAAGCCTCAATAAAAACATGGACATAAAATATCATCAGATATGTTTTGGTTGTACACGATGAAGCCCGTGCTCCCACTACAGATGCTCACACTGTTGGCTCAGCAGCTCAGTGGAGACTTCACCTTAATAAAAGGTGTAAACGTCGTCTCCTCAGATCAGTTTGGGATCTCGGGGGTTCTGCAGACTGAACTCAACACTGAGTACAGAAACATTCACACAAACTACTGGAGGGAAAAATGATGAAGAAAAAGAAAACAAACCAGATATAAAAACAAGAGAATCTGTCCTGACAACACATGGACGCTCAGTATTGATTCTCCATAAACTGACACACTGTAGTAACTCAATCTGACTCTCTGACAGCAGGTCACACACACACACACACACACCCACACACACACACACACAGAGAATCACACAGCTGATCTCTGTGACTACATTCATCTCTGTCCTCAGACTGACTCGACCCGCTGAAGTTCTGAGAACATCAGAGGGATCAAAGCAGGACTTTTCCGGTTCTCTGTATTTCTACACATCAGCTGTTCACTGCGTCAGCCACACAAGAACTTTCCAGAACTTTGACTTCCTGTCAAGTAAAAATAGAGTTTAAGATTAAGATTATGAAGCCGATCAGACATTAAACTGCATCATTGTTGCTTCACCAGAACGATGATCGCTGCTGCGAGTCACAGAACTGTTTGGTACCAGTCTTTCTCACATCACATGGTCCACGAGCCTGTGCGTAGGAGGGGTGAGCTCATCAAACCCAGCAAGCCGACTCCTGCTGAGGAAGTTCTACTTTCAATACCAGACCTTCATCAGAAGAACCTCCACCAGACAGAAAT
Organism: Diplodus sargus; assembly: GCA_903131615.1. Lineage (NCBI taxonomy): Eukaryota > Metazoa > Chordata > Actinopteri > Spariformes > Sparidae > Diplodus > Diplodus sargus. Next base: position 424,607 of record CAEMYA010000022.1, read on the forward strand.
GTCACTAAAGTAAAAGTTGGACTGTGTGCAGGACTTCACTTCCAACCAGCTCAGTGCTACAAGCACTTTTGGTTTGGACTTGGTTCTACAAAGACAGTTACGATCATCAGTCCGGTCCTACCTCTGACTGATACAGAACAACACAAAAGGTCTGCAAACTTCTAACAGAACTTGTAATGGGCCTTGAAGTACCTTACTGAAAGAGAAGGGGACCCAGGGGATCTCCGGCCTGCCGGCTGCGTGGCTGCTGCTGACCACTTTGGCGGTGCTCTTGGTCGGGCTTTTCTTCACGCTGTCCCGCAGGTTGAGGAAACGGCTGCGAGCTCGGCAGGACGCCGGCACCGTGCAGGCGGTGAATGTCGACAGAGACGCCTGAACCTGTGGACGGGCCGGCGGCGGCTGCTGCTGCTGCTGCTGCTGCTGCTGCTGCTGCTGCCGGTGCAGCTCGATGGCGTGCTGCCTCTGCAGCGGGTGCAGGTGGGCGATGGACTCCTGCAGGTTGAGGTTGACCCGGGGCAGCTTCTTCTCGGCTCCGTTCATGGCTTTAGAGGCGAGCTCCTGCCGAGGGTAATGTGTGGTCATGTTCCTGGAGGAGATTCCCGGTTGGAGGAGGTGAAATGATAAATTATGGATGCTTCCCTCGGATCTAAAGAGGCTTGTTGGGTTGGCAACAGATCCAAACTCGGTCTGGTTTCTCAGGCTCCACCACCTCCTCCACCACCACAACACAATAACACTCCCTCTTCTCTTTCCCACGTCACCCCTCCCTCTTCAGCTGCTCTTTCTCTGTGACGCTCTGCCTCTCGTCTCCTCTCGTTCTCCTGCCAATTAATGGGCTCCAGTGAGCGTGGCACATGTCAGCACGAGGGGGGGCGGCTCCACTCGCTGCATGAATAATCGATGTCGCCCCCGGATTCAGACACAGCGATGTGCGTGTCAGCGTCAGCAGCGAAGGGAGGGGGAGCGGCGAGGACTCCCGGTTAGCAGGCAGGCAGAGCGCTGCAGATATTCACTGCAGCCGCTTTAAACCTCTGCTGAAGATAAAAAGCTGACAGTCCTGCTCAGAACTGAGCAACGAGCTGCTGCTGAGGTGACGTTTCACAAAAAAACCAAAACAGTATCAGAGTTAAATAAAATGATGTCCTCGTAGATGGAAGAACGTGAGTGAAGCAGGTTGGAAAGACTGAATCACCAAACAAACTGCTGCTGTTGAAGAGGGTTCATCCTCTGGGGAGCAACACACACTAACGAATTCCCCGTGAGACTGCTGACTTTCATTGCCCTCCCAGTTTCCTCCTGGGGTCACAATTCTCCCGTAACTGTCTGCAACCTTTTGTTGTTTTCTAATATCATTAATCCAAGTCGAACACCAGACAAAGTGTGTTATTACCCTCAACTTTAAATGTTTTAGTTCACAGCAGCAACACACGCACACACACACACACACACACACACACACACACACACAGTATTAAAGCCTTCACTGGGTGAATTATGAATGGGACAATGATTTATACAACATAAAACATATCCCAGAATAACCCACATACTAGTGTTGACATGACAACGGGCGCTCTGCAGTTGGACACATTTCAAAAGTGGATTTAAAATCCAGGGAGGAGAGCCGGTTTGGTGGGAGGAGCGTTTCCAGATCTTTCCCTCTCCAGAATCCGAAACAACGAGCCGCCGACACCTCATCTGGATCTGTGACAGAACTGGAACATAAGCCAGTGAACGAGCCTGGACTGTCCTGGAGTCCCTGAACACCTCCGGTCCACATCTACACAAACCGCTTCGCTACACTTCTGCACTGATTCTGATGTTTTAAACTGTCATCTGAACTAAAAAGCAGGTTATTGTTTCTGGACTCAGAACCACAGACTGTTCTGAACGTGTGTCAGAATTAACCCACAGTGTGAGCGGGTCCGTGTCAGAGCCTGAGACCGTCTCATCAACACATCAGCTGAAATCTGACTGCACACACTGAGAGGAAGATTAGGATTACAGCCTCAGATCTGCTGCTGTGCATCTGCAGCTCCACCTACAGGACAAACACGTCGGCACACGGCTGCAGCTGCCGTCATGTCAACACAACACACATCTACCAGCCAGACACACAACCAGACTCACTAACAGGGTCGCTGATGGCGCTGTTACGCTTGTTTCACATAATGTGGACGGCATCAATATAAACTGAATGTCTTAAAACTTGGAGGAGGAGCTGTGGAGGATTAACAAAAGAAATGTTCCTTTTCCTCATTAATGTGCAAATTTATGCAGCCGGAGCTACAAAATCTGATCTGAGGGAAACTGGTTCATGGAGGAGGAACAATTCACTTCATCACACCTTTTTTTTAAAGTTTGATCCGTCTGTTTGTCAGGAGTAATAATGTTAAACACACCAAATAAATAAAAACAAGTCCAGTCAAGATACACAAGCAGCGAGACGAGCAGACGGGCTGGAAACAAACAACGATGGACAAACCGTGATTATAAAAGAGTTGTGATAGATCAGAATTCTCCTTTGATTTGAGCGATGTTGACATTGTGTTGACATCGTGTCCAGCCACATAAACAAGCTGCCACCTTATCAGCCTCGACAACGACACAGGTGTGACAGTCACACTGAAACAATGCTGCTGATCACACAGCTGAGTGCTGACGGTGAGACAGACCGCAAAGAGCTGCATCTCCATAATCTGAACCTCTGATCTGAGTGTTGTTTGACCATTTCATCTCAGATATTTATGGGAAAGTCCCAGTTTCACCGTGTAGGCCAACAAGCAGACGGACCTGCACACACACCTACAGCAGGTGGAACAGGGCTGCAGTGAGTCATCACGTCAGTAATGGCCAACGATCGTCAGCTCAAACTGAGTGTAGAAGTTTGACACTGTGGAATAATATTTACATACTGAGCTCAAGAATTAAGATCAATATTATGTCCTGGAATACAGAACATGAGGTCATCATCTGGAATTAAACAAAACAAACTATTACAAATGTCCTGAACCCACAACAGGCTCAGTGGTTAAATCACAGAGATAGAAAACCTTGAAGTCAACACAGTACAAATATCTACTGATGGAACAAACCACTGGATGTGACGCTGCAGCCGGTGAACAGCTCCAAGAATCAGCTCATCCAAAACACCACTTTTTGGATTATTTTCATTTTCCAAAGAAGGATTATTTTAAATTTCATTGAAACTTGATGAAGCTATTTAAGGAGATCTGTTGCACTGTGTGATCTGACAGAGCTTCATTAACTATTAATATGTAGTTCTAATCTTCGTTCTGGTAAAAAACGAGGCCCTGTTATTGATTTGATGACTGTTAACATTCAGAAACAACTTTTTATATCAATTTGTTTAGTGATCCTCAGGGTCTCCTGATTTCAACTCAGTGCAGCAGAAAATAAGTGATTGTTGAGGTTCAGATTAAACATACAAGGAATCACTAAAATGCTGAAATGTACAGTTCAGCTGTAGGATTTTACTAGATCCTGTGAATTTAATTAAAGTCACAACATCAATAATTTCAAGAAAGTCCATGAGATGAACCTGGAGGCTTCAGGTGAGCCGGCATTTATATAATCTGTTGAAGTTAAAGGAACTAACATTTCCTGACCAATCAGAAATGAAAGTGATTAATGAACAACTGTGTCATTAACTGTCGGTCAGTTTTTGCTTTACAGCAGTAATGATGAACTCAAACTGTACAAGGCCGAGAGTGTTACTCATAAACCTTCGTTGTTTTATTTTATTTTATTTTCAAGTATATGTTTTTGGTCTTTATCTGCTTTATTGATAGAACAGCTGAAGGTTCAACAGGCCGGGACTGGAACCCGGGGCTGCTGCAGCGAGGACCCAGCCTCTGTAGACGGGACGCTGCTCTACCAACTGAGCTAACGGCGCTCCTGTTGGTTTATTTTTCAAACTTCATCACACAAAATCTCAGCCTCTCAGTAACTTCTCAGCCTGTGGAGAGCTCTTGGCTGATGTTGCTGCAGTTTCACGCTGGCGTTGACCTCCGTCGTGGAACCTCCAGCCAAACGAGGACACAGAACAAGTCATCGGACTGAGACTCCGACAGCCTCCCAAAGAAACATTACATGAATCATTTCACAACACTCGTTTTGAGTGCGGCTGAAAGTAAACTTGCAAAACAGTCGCCTGAGAGAGCCGATACGTCGACACTGACTGAGGATCTACAGTTTGGTCAACTCGCCAGCCGACGGAATCACCGTACGTATTCATCCACACACGCTGCAAGACGACGGAGAAGAAAAATCCATTACAGCACGTTAAACCCTGTGCGAGGGATAAACACTGAGATAATATGATAATGTCAGCTGAGACATACAGCTTCAGCCGTGTGGTGCCTCACATACAAACATTTCACAAATAAAACCAACGCGCCACAGAGACGAGCTTCAGTCATCCAGCAGGATCTCGTTTGCTACGACCGCTCATGCTTAATGGAAAGATAACCGTTTCAAAGTTGTAGCTTGAATCCTTCAATACTTATAAAAGAGATCGTCTGTGAAACTGATCCGATGTGTCGGTGCCGTCTGTAGATCTTTAGCTTGTTCTTTCCAGGCTGATGGCGAGTTGTTTCATAGGTCATTAACCTGCGGTGGGCTGCAGGTGGAGGAGCAGCGCTATCGACACGAGCCACGGCTGACAGGACACCAAACAGATTACAGTCGTCAATCTGAGAGTCACGTCAGTCCTGCAGCTTCTCTGCTGGGACACACAGATATCATCCCAACCACCAGGGAGCACAGATTCACAGAGACCCTGTTGGTGTTGGTGACCCGTTCCACCAATCAGACAACACTTAAGATCATTCAAAAGTCCAGTTCAGGTTTTAATAGACGTGGTGGTGACTCAGTTCTGCTGCTGAATCATCAGAACAAAAGATGAACGGAAAAAAACAGATTCTTTGATAAAAATTCAAAGCTCCAAGAAGCCAAGAAAACAGAATTACTGTGTCAGTCCGACTATGACTGGATCTTTAAGATGCACCTTAGTCTCTAAAAATCGGACCGGATCAGATTTCTCATAGTCGGATTAAAACACCCAGATTATTCGATTGATAGTCGCATTACTCCTGCATGTATACGCAGCATCAGATCGGATCGGATCAGATTTTTGCCTTCTGCGCAGGCTCGGGACTTTTTCCCGGGCTGTGAGCCGGAAGTAGAAGGACGGCGGCGTCTTTCCTCCAAAATCACCACAAGCAAGAGCACCATTGTGCATCTCGTTTGTGTAACTATCATGTACAGTTTATACGAAATGTACAAAGATGGAGCTTCGTCTCGCTATTCGTACGCCATCTTTCTTGAATGCCGAGGCAGATTGTTGTTGCTGGTGACGTAAAGAGGTCAGCCAGAGGTGGTTCTGTTATCACTGGTTGAAATGGGTACAGCGCCACCTGTCGTATGACATGCTGCAGCCCAATAATTAGATTTTCTCACTAGCATGTATACTCGGACAGTTGCAGTTGTCTGATTGAGCAGCAGAGTCGAACTCTGGCTGTAATCTGACTAAACTGTGCATGTAAACACACTGACTGACAACCATCCAATCACAGAGCTTCAAAATTCTTCAGGTGAGCTGAAGGTAAAGATTTAAGTCAGTTAACTTTCAAATTCGAACATCACTGAATTTGATATCATAGCCGGTGGAAAGAACAACAAATGTGTTACGATATAAATCTGTTTGAATATGAACCTCTTCTTCACTCTTGAACCCAAAACTGTATTGAGATTAATTTATTTAGAATTCAGATTACTATTGTGGCCTTTTCATTGTGTTATTCTATCGTGCAGGTAAAGAGTGACAGGATGAGGTAGACGGAGGGCCACGGGTCAGATCAGAACCCTGATCAGAACCCTGACCCAATGTGAGGACGGACTCAGCTGCAGTCTAACAGGTGAGTCAAGTTTAGAACTGTTGTGTTATTTGTGTTATTGAACATGTGATGCTGAAGGAGGTTTTCCTACTCGTGGAGCAGAACCTGGAGGACGTGGTTTCACTTCAGCTCAGTGCAGCAGAACCAGTTGCAGTTAGTTAGTTAGTTAGTTTTTATTCCGACATCAAAAACGTCGAGGATCAAAATCAAATCTGAGATTTTCATTGTGGTCCTGAGGTAAAAATAATTCCTACACAGGCGTCCAACAAACCAACTCATTAAAGTTATCTGATGAACAGCCATGTTGGTGTTAAAGTTCTACTTCACTGGCCATGAATTTACATCAAACCACCGGGTGGCTGATGGGTTTTGTCGGATTTTGAATGAAGAAGACTAAAGATGAGGCGTAACTCTGAAACATCGTATCAACTTCAGATGTCAAGTTTGTTTTTGTTGGATGCATGTTGGTGAGATAATTATTGAGCAGTAAGAAAAGAAAGAATGTTTACAGAGAAAAACCTGTTTGGATGGTGAAATGTGCAGCTGATCATCGTTTTAAGATAAAAATACATCTTTAAAATTTGTATTAAAGTGAGTAAAAATCTTTAAAAGAATATAAAAAACTTGACTCAGATAAAACTTTTATATTTTGCGATCTCAGGTCAAGTGTGTCCTCAGTGTGTGTGTGTGTGTTTGTGTGTGTGCATGTTGTGTTGGAGGCAGTAAACATGGAGGCGGTGGGGTAGTGCTGCGTGTCAGGAGCCTGGAGGTTGCTAGGCAACGCCGGGGAAGGCATGTGCTACTGCAGGGGTTCCTCACATCTGCCCAGAACATGATGCTGCTGTTTATGCAGGTAAATCTCTCCACATCCACGCAGACGTTAATAAAACTGAACCTGACAGCAGCAGAAGCCCGAGCTCGCTCTCAGATATCTGCAGATACGACACACAGCGGCTGAAAGCTCTGGAACAATCAGCAGCGTCCCCGATTCCTCAACATTTAAGGACACGCACACTGATCTCATGTTTGGATCTAACAACCTGCTCACAGCCGCTGCAGCCTTATCATCCAACACACACACACACACACACACACACACACACACACACACACACACACACACACACACAGCGTCCTGTTCACACTGAGTTTATCTGATGATGAAGATTACAACACATCAGTCAGAGACGAGGTCGTGGATGAGGGCGTTTCTAGATCTGAAGCAGATGTGAAGGTTTCTGCATGAATCCTGATCCACCACATGACGCAGCAGCAGCAGCAGCTCCTGTTGCAACTTTTCCACATCTGCCTCATCCAGCAGCGTCACATCCACAGCAGACGATCGATCAATATATAGCACACACACACACACACACACACGCCAGTCAGAGGAGTGTATGATCGCATGTGTACAGGCTGATGTTGTAGAAAATGACTCATGCTACTCGCTGCAGCACCTCCCCCTGCCTCCTCACCTACATGAGGATTTATATCTTGATGGGTGGGGGTCTCAGAGGGGGGGTCAACCTACCAGTAGGCGCCGGTGGAGCCGCTTGGTTCTCCTCAGGGTGCCCATGATGCGGCGGCCCATCTTTTTGGCGTACCACACAGAGTTGAGCATGCTGCTTGTTGCTGCTGCTGCTGCTGTGGTGGAGGTGGAGGTGGAGGTGGTGTGTCGCCTCCTCTGCGCCTCCTCTCGCTCCTGCTGCAGGCTGCGGGGTTGGCGGAGGTGGTGCTGGCTGGAGAGCAGACGATGGGAGGGGGGCTTCACTCCACCTTGTGTCCCCCCTTCCTCTTCCTCCTCCTCTTCCTCACAGACACAAACAGGGAGGCTGCAGAGGAGCTGGCGGAGGTGACCAGCTGCTGAGACGCGCCGAGGTCGTCCTCCTGCTGTCAGTTACGAGCAGCGGCGGGAGACGGTAAGCGGTAGTCGTCTGACGCCGGACTTAACGTGAAAAAGAGCGAGAGGAGCCTCCGGGGGCGGATTAACCTGCCGGGGTGAGAGAGCATCGCTTAGCAGGCGGAGAGAGAGCAGCCGGTCGGCCAGCCTCCGTCTGTGTGGAGCAGACAGCAACAACAGACTGCAGGGCTGACGAGAGGAGAGACGACTGTGTGTGTCTCAGAGTGTGTGTGTGTTTAAAGAGAGCGCAGGCAGGGAGGAAATTAGTCCTCTGATCTCTTCTCTCTGCAGTCTGGAAACCTCACGCAGCTCCTTCCTCCTCCTCCTCCTCCTCCTCCTCAGTCCGCTGTGGGTTTGGTCGAGCTGACCTCTGTCCTACTTCACTCCTCAGACTTTCAGTCTCTTTTTCAAAAACGAGTCAGCAGGGGAATCTCGCGCCTGCAAACTGCTGAGTTATCACGGCTGTGAAGGACAGCGAGGCGATCTGTGATGTGTGGATCGACCGTCAGGGTGGTTGATCCAACTGACAACTTACTGATGGTGGCTTATTAGCTTACTAGCTTATTAGCTATCTAAACAGGCTGAAACTAATGAAAATACTACCGAAAATATAAACCAATTAAATTAACTCATACCATGAACTTGTGCTGAGAGAACTTGATTCTGTTCGGCTGCTGCATGTATATTAATTCCTGATAAATGATAGTTTCATTTATACTGTTTTTTAAATACTGTTTTACAGCCTGTATCTAAAATGAGTAACAACATGCATCTTCCTGTGAACACCAGCGGGTGGCGACTGTGAGGTTAGCGCTCTGAACACACCTCGCTCACCGTCCAGCTCTCTGCTTCAGGCTGCAGCCGACACCTGGATCACCTGTTTGTGGAAATCTTCTTATTGGTTTGAGGACGGTGACATCTCGTCTCTGAACATGTTGTCAAACAGTATTTTCTGTTTATCGACCGTACGCAGTGTTACTGACTTTGAATCTTGCTAGCAAAATGTTAGTTAGCTAGTCCGAAGTTTATCTCCCGTTGTTAACTTGAATCTGTGTGTTACTGGAGCAGTGAACTGAGGTTCTGCTGCTTCTGTTTCAGCTCTCAGGTTCGTCTTCACTCACAGGTGTTGCAGGGAAAAACATTATAATTTGAATATTTTTTTGAACTTACATTTTTATATTTTTCCTTTGGCAAGTGAATATTGTGTAAACTGAATGAAGCCTGAAAATATATTTTGTAGACTACACCGAGTCCATTAATTCTGTCTGGATCAAACTGTGTGTCTGACAGCTCATCGGGCAACATCTTACATAACATGTATAACTGACAAATAACATGTCTTTAAATAAGTGATTATCAAATTGATCCTAATATCAAAACAGATGCAGCTGCGCCACCAAGTGTTCAGGCTGGATTCTGGTTAATTAAATTTTTTCTTTTTAAGATTTTACTGAAAAACTGAACAAAAACAAAATATTGTTTTCACTTAAAGAAATGTTACCTTTATGTTCCATGTTATATATATCTGATTTATTCATACATATATTGATTTTGGTTGTACATATTAAGTTTATGTTCATTAAAGAAGCTGAGCCTGTTTTAGTTTCAGGGACGCTCCCGACCTGAAAGACGTCACACTCGACTTAAACTCTCTGTAGTTCTCGTCCCTCTTTGTTTCAACTGTGTGTTGAGCTTTTAAATCTCAAAGCTTCAAGAGCTTCTCATCAAAAATGCGTCCCATGTGGAACCACCAGTCTGCATCATAATCCAGAGGATTACCTGCTATGCAGACGATACCAGACTCTATATGGCTGCTGATACCAATGATATGAACTCTCAAACATTTATCACCAAATCAAACAGAGATCCTGTTTATCAGTCTAGAACAACAACAACACCAAGACAGAACAGAAGTGGAGGCAGAACCTTCCACAATAACAAGGTGAGTTTTCAAAGTGTTGAGTTTAGCTCACAGGAGAGTGTCTGAGTAGGTTTGAACGATATTGACACGATGGTGTTTCTCCCTGAATATCATAAGTCTTCTTGGTTTTAGGACCGTCGCTGGTCACTGCAACTTAGGAAAAAGCTACAGAGTCCACATGTGAACGATCCCGTGGCTGACGGGCTGAAGTACAGGACTCTGACCCAGGAGTCCAGAGTTTAGATCCTGTCCGGAAATGTTTGTTCTGTTTTTATTTCTATGTTAAGTTGCTGTTTGGTTAAGTTTAGGCAACAAAAATACTTGGTTAGGTTTTGGAAAAGATGGTTTGTGTTGTAACAGACGCTTTCAGAAGGTTTACTCCTCCCATGTTGTTCTGGTCTGTTGCAGTCAGTCGACAAGCTGTGATACTGAAACACGTTTGGATCGTAATCTTTTGGAATTGTGCTTAAAAAGAGGTGTCATGCAGCTTGTTTACCTGAATGATGAGTGCCAGATATCTCATACAACATGTTTCCTTTCTTCTTCAAAAAACAGGTGAGGGTAAAAGAGGGTGAGAGGTCCTCTCGTTATCAGAGTCGTCTCATATTATGCCAATATCTTTCTATTGTCCACACTGTGGTTCTTCTAAAAACTGAATAGGAATATTCAACAATTATTCAAGTTATTAACTGATCATTTCAGTCTTTTTTCAAGCAGAAATTTCAAACACTGCCAGGTTCCAGCTTCTTAAATGTGAGGATTTGGTGCCTTTCTTAAATAAAATCTTGTAGTTTTGGACTGTTGGTTGGACAAAAGGAGCTAACTGAAACATCACTCTGGGTTCTGGTATGTTACAGACTAATCAGTTGATCCTGGATGAAATCAGCAGATCAGTCGTTAGTTGCAGCTCCTTTAAATATAATGTTTTTGATCAGTGAGTTTATGTACAAAAAGTAATTATCACAATATGTTTTATTTGTTTCAGCCTAACAAGGTTTTCTAATCTGGGTCGTATGAAGAAAAAGACTGTCTGCCGTTTCCCCAACAGCCCCTGAATTTCCCTGACACTCCATGACTTTCCTGAAATTCCAGGACCGCCTGGCTATAAATAGAGCTGGCCTGTCCTCCCAGCATCCTTTGCTGCAGCTGGGAATGAAGTGTAGCAGAGATGAGACGATGAAGAAGAAGCATTAGTGACAAGTCATTTCATGGCCTCTGAGTCCTTTGTCTCGGTGATAAACACACATCAGAGCTGCTGTAAATCTTTGTGTTGGGACGAACGCGAGGTCGGCTGCTCTGCATTTTACTGTCACCTCCCTCACCCCGAACAGAGAGCCTCACTAAATCTGCCCTTGTCCTTCTCTGCAGGTTCAACCCCTCCTCCTCCTCCTCCTCCATTTTCCTGCCGTCAGGATTTTCTTTGTCGGCATTCATCTCCTGTGTTGCCATGGCGCTGCTGAGGAGAAGCGCGCAAGAGGCGGAGGAAGAGAGATGAAAAAATGAAAGGAATAAAAAAAAAAGAAGTGTACAGTACGTCCTCCCAGCCTTCGGTGTCTTTGTGGGATGTGAGGATCCATTCATGGCGTTATCGCAGCAGAGGTGTCGGAGATAGCTGCCTGCTGACGTCAGGCCGGGGACGGGCCGCCGCAGATCAGACGTGGAGGAAACAATGAGGAGCAGGATGGAGAGATTTCTCCAGCAAACTGTCAGCGTGAGCACAAAGCTCATCGTCAGAGCAGGTGATTTTACTGCTGAGAAGAAGGTGTGGAGGTCCGGCTCCGTCGTCCAGCTGATGTGAAGTACCACACAGAACTGGACCACATGACTGCACAGCTCTGAGTTTTCTACATTACAGCTGCAGTTGTGTTAACTCTGCAGTCCATATCTCCATCCGGCCTGTTTCTGGGTCCAACAGAAATAAGCTACAGTCGTTCCAGCAGCTCCGTGAGACGCCACTTCAGGCTGAATACTGAACAGATGATGCTAACATTGTTTTCTACTGTGGCGGCGCTAACACACTCAAAGTACTGCTACCATGATTTACATCTTTGATCAGCGTGTAAACATTGTAAAATCAGTCATTAACCAAAGTAATGGGCACACAAACATGTGGACCTGATGATGAAAAGTCAGAGGATCAACAGTTATCACAGTTCATCCTGAGGGGAACATGAACGTCGGAACCACATTCATCACAATCCTTCCACTAGCTGTCCAGATGTTTGCGTCTGAGTCAACTGACGACTGAGCACACAACCATCACCATCATCACCATCATCATCATCACCACCACCACCACCATCATCATCATCATCATCATCATCATCATCATCATCATCACCATCATCCCTTAAACCACAACACAAGCACGGTAAGAAGACCGTCTCACAGACACATTCAGTTTCAGGACTGGGTGACACGTTCTCAAAATGATATTGTATGATATTTTTATGCTACATCACGATACACAATATATATTTTGAAATCTCCTACAGAGGACTTAATAAATGCTACTGCTGGACAACAAAACCAAATACCTTATTCTGACTCAATGCAGGCTGCCAGGGACGAGTACAGAGGAAACTCACGAGCTAAACCACAGCAGCCAATCAGAGAGGCGCCCTGAAGCAGCTGACGGAGCTGCCAGGTAAAGGTAGACATTAACGTTAGCTTACATTCTACTGTTTACAGAAACCCTAAATCCCCCTAATTGAACCTTCTGCTTTTGTTTTTTTCTCACTGCAAAGCTTTTTCCTCAGCAAATTGTTTCACCACACTAATCTCCATTTTGTTTAGGTCTGCTTCCCCATGAGAGGGATCACAGAGTCCAGCCTCCGTCTGAAGACACATGAAGCCCCCGCTGCACAGAGCGGTGCTGTTTAATGTAAATATATTAATAATGATCGCGTCACGGGTCCATTTCCTGACACCAACAAACAAACCAACAACAAATCTGCCAAGTGTCAGATGTAAATTTTAAATCACGTCTCAGCTGCTTCAGCTGTTTAGCAGAACGCTGCAACTCTATTTTACTGCGAAGCTCCAGAACTGTTCTGTGGACTCAACACTTCACCTGACTTTATATCATCAGGAGGAGGAGAGGAGGACCGGGTTTATGTCTCTGAATGGAGTTTCAGGTGGACCTGATACCTGGGATCAGTAAACAGCTGACGAAGGCTTTTTTCATTTGGATTTATTTGAATATGAATGTGGTGGTTGAACTTTTCTCTCATGAAATGAAAATGTGTCGAGATGTAAACAATCTGACACAAACAGTCACAACACGACTGAAAATGTCATCAAAGAATCAGGAATATTATTTCCAGCAGTAACGAAGCAATAATAAAGTTTGGGTTACCATGACGACAGTCCAGCAGGGTGGGGGGGCATTTACCTGGATCGGGGGGTAGGGGTTGGAGGAGCAGGAGGGGAGGGGGCTGTCCTCGCCGTGGGGATACAGGGTGGAGGGCGTGGGGGAGGGGAGCTCCGGGAGGTGCTGTCCTAACAGTGAAGAACCGTCAAAGATGCACTCCAGAGACGCTACCTACAGATACAGGAGGGGAGGAAAGACGGAGTCTCGGAGAGGTCAAAATACAGAAAAGGCAAAGCAGGAGAGAGACAGATCATCCTGACAGAGAGAGCGGGTGAGGATGAGCAGGAAACGGGTGGACGGGATGTTTTCCTCTAATGTTTTGGAGGCTGACCGGATGTTCTGAAACACGTTTGTTCGACAAAGAACAAGAACAGTCGAAGCACTTTATGATTGCGATCAGTGTGATCTGACAGATCATCCAGTCACGTGAGCTCCAGCACCAAAACATGAAAAACATGATGAGGTCTGAAGGCTGCAGCAGCACAATCATGAGTGTGAACCACAGGACGCTGAGACAGACGACAGCAGACGACACCTGAACACAACAACAACCGGGGACAACGGACACGAGTCCAACAGGTGAAGACTCACCTGTAGAGTCCTACTGTGGCTACAGAACGACAGCTCGTTATCATTAATCAAATTAATTACCAACCACAGCACACAATGAAATCCATGTACGCTAAAATATTAAAATCGATTTAAACTGACTGAAGAACATACTGATAATGTGATAACAAACAAATTCTGAAAAGATGTTTTTTTTAATTGCTTTTTAAAAAAAAATTAATGTGTTTGGAAAAAGAAAACAAATTCTTCTGATAAATGCAGGAGGAATAAAAGATGTCAACACACAATTATCTAATATTTGAAAAATGTAATAAGTTATTAGGGCTTGTACGTCATTGATTACTTAATTTACAGATAATAATATATTATTTATAATATTAATTGTAGCTTATCAAATACCGAGAACTGATACTGACAAAATTAAAACTAAAGAAAGAAAGATGTGATTTGATACATGAATTTAATCAATGTATCAACATATTTATATATTTTTTAGTTATTTGTACACTACAAAAAACACTTTTGATCAAACAAACTGTTTTCATCACAAATGACACTGAACTCTTCCAACAGACAGACATCAGGTCGTTTCCGTCCTGTGTGTTGGGACGAGCTCGGTGCTGAGTGTCGACATTAACATGCTGTTCGTCCTCCGGCCACACGGCGGCAGCAGAGCCTCACTGAGCGGCTGAACACATCAGTCCTGCTCATCAGCCGTTCATCTCGTCTCATGTTCTCTGTTACTGAGACCAGCAGCGTGAAGATGTCTGAACCAGTGAATTCATCAACTCCAAACACAGAAACATCTGAGGGGAGCGACGGCTGCAGAGACTCAGAAATTAAAAACAGAACCAACTAACTAAAACTAAAAGATTCCAGATCTACTCCACGTCTTTACCACAACAGTTTTCACTTTAATCGTAGATTTTTGTCATTTCTAAACTTTCCTTTTGTTCGTCTTTACTCGTGACTCGACCGCCACAGTCGACTGAGCAGCGTTAGATTATTTTTAGATTTTTACTGCAATTGTTTGTATTCAAACATGTTAAATTGCATTTGATTTTAATTTTAATTGAATTTGAACACACCGAGTTTTGCATTTTTTGAGGACTTTGGAATTATTCTGCTGCATTAACATGTATTATTACTTTGACCTCAAGCGTCACGGTTACAATCATTACTGATCGATCTATGAATAAAAAAAATAAAATAAAATAAAATAATTTTGATACATCTGACTCATGAAATGTCAATAACAATGAAAAATGAGAAGCCTTAAAATAACTCTGATGATTTAGTATTTCACAGTCTTACAACACTCTGTGAGCAGCAGAGGTGGAGACATCCTGACTCGTCTCACGTCAACAATTCCCATAATGCAACTGGACCGGTCCTTGTTCAGAGCGTCGCTGCCGGATCAACAGCCGTCTGTTTCAAACTTCACACCTCCAGTTTGTACGTTTGTCTCCAGGAGACTCATCACGACCAGCTCGGCGCTCACAGTTCACACATCTTTTCTAAATTTATTGAACTTAACTCCCAATACTTTTTTCACTCAGGACTTTTTTTTTACGTTTGGTCTGTGCAGCTTCCTGTCAGAACTTGTGTGATTCTTTGTACTGTACAAGTATTCTGAACCAATCGTTTCCAGAAAGGATTATTTTAATACCTTTGAAATGTTTGCATTAATGTTACATAACTTTTCACAGGCTGTAACGTCACATCCACTGTTTTATTTCAACGCTAGATATTTTTACTGTGTTGACTTTCACTGAGTTCAGGACATTTTGTAAGTTACAGCTACAAGCTGTAAGTTTCTAAGTTTCTTCTTTGGAAAATATAGAGTCAAAATATTAAAGCCATGCCGAGCTGTAACTTGTTAATCTGATGACCTCAATGAAACAGGCTCAATGGGCATCACACATGGATCGAAACCCCTGAAGTCAACGCAGCACAAATATCCACCTGTGAAATAAAACCACTGAATGTGACGTCACAGCCAAGGAAGAGGAAGACATTTACATCCAGTGAAGAATCAGACGCTGAGATGTTTCTGTCTGATGCCCTTTGAGCCTGTTTTTCATTGTGTTCAGTACTTTTCAGAGTTACGGCTCGTTATGGTCAGTTGTTTGATTTTCATAGGATTTTACAAGGTTCCATGAATTCAATACAAGTTCATTAATCCAATAATTCCCGACAAAGTTCTGAATTCTGGCGCGGAGTCGACGCTGAATGTCCCTGAAATATGAAATAACTTCCTCTCTAACTGAGCTGACAGAGATCCACTTCACACTGACACACACAGGAGACAACAGTCCGATCTGAGCAGCGACAGACACAAACACAGCAGCTGACGGTGGCAGCATGGAGGAGGGCGGCATGAACAGGAAGCAGAGTCATGTGACCGAGACAACGCCAAATTCTCCAGGTTGAGCCTCCAGACAGTCTGGTTCTGTTCTGGCTTTAATAATCAGTGACGAGCTGAAAACACAGAACTGCTCAGCGTCACTTCAGCTTCTCAGGGAGGAAAAGTAAACTGTCTGACAGGAAACAGGAAGATTTGATGTTTCAAAGCGTTTTGTTTTAAACAAGCATTTTTTTATTATTAAATGCTGAAACTGTTGGACGAAGAGCCACAGGTAACTGCAGCTGGTTTAAATGTCAGAATAGTCCTTTAAAGTCTGCCGTACGTGAAGCGTGACAACATTCTCACTTCATCAGTTCAGCCTTCACTTCCTGTTATAGGAAGGTTTCACCTGGACTCACAGGAAGTAAACAGGAGTTCACCTGTCCAATAGAAACCTGACTGGAGGAATTTGACAGGTGTGTTTATGTGTGTGATGACAGGAGACAGGTGTGATGAGCAGGTACAGGTACAGGTGTGAGCTTCAGAGCAGCGTCAGGGTGTTAATGAACCACATGGAGGCGACACAGACGAGCAACAACCTGCATCCTCCCTCTGTGTGTGTGTGTGTGTGTGTGTGTGTGTGTGTGAGTGTGAGAGAGTGTGTGTGTGTGT
>CAEMYA010000022.1:442001-452789 GCA_903131615.1 Diplodus sargus
GTGTGTGTGTGTGTGTGCGTGTGCGTGTGTGTGTGTGTGTGCGGGTCAGGGTTAATTCACCAGTTCAGTTTTCATCCTCGTGACTGAAATGAGTTTATGAGGAAAGCGAAAGGTGAGTTTCCAATGAAATGAATCAGAGTGAATTAGACCCGACCCTGTTCTGTGTGACGGACAGACACAAACATGTTCATTAACACTTAATACAAATAAATAAATGAAGACATGACGAGAGAAAAGGGAACCAAAGAGATAAACAAGCAGAAACAAAGAGAAACAGATAAAAGCTTTACTGGCATCTGAGCTCCAACAGCTAATGTTCTTATTTTCACTGACAGCTACACAAGTCAGAAATGTGTGTTAGTGTGTGTCGATCGACCCAGAAATCCAGAGTCGCACCGGCTCTGATCAAAGCGACCGGTTTCCGTCCAACTGCTGCTAAATGTTTTTTGGTAGTTAGCTGAGTTAGCAGTGCAGTTAGCGGTCCTATCTGCTGACTCAGCTCTGGGGTCCGACCCGCTACACAACCACCTGATTCCCGGTGTTGTATTCAAACGGACCTCCGTCCTCTGGGAGGCGTGTCGTTCAACACTATTGGCACTGTAAACGCCAATCAATATCTACAACAAGTCCCTCCCACCAGGCGTTTCAGGGGAACTTTAAAGGACACATGCAGGCTGATCTTCCCAACATGTTGACGGTTAACGAGTCTGAGCTGCTTTAACACGGATGCCAGTAAAGTCTCTGACTACGCAGACGACACATGAACAGAGACGGAGAACAGAAAGGAAACGAAGCCGACTCTCTCTCCTACCTTCATGGGTGAGATGTGAGCGTGGGTGACGTATCCGTGCACATTCTGGATCTGGGACAGGTTCTTCTCTGCTACCTGGACCAGCTCTGCTCCGACCGCCTCCTCCGTGAGCTGGGGGGAGCTCTGGTCCTGGGGGGACGAGTCCTCATCGTGGTGCCTGTACTTCTGTAACAGGAAACACAGACGAGACGAGGGTGAGCTGGACGTGGTGGATGATGGAGAGCTGATGCACTGACTGACAGACGGAGGCCGATGTTTTAGTTTACATGCAGCTGACAGCGTTTTTACATCAAGACCAAAAGTCCACAAATTACTGAACTCCAGACGTCTGCAGTCACAGATCGACCTCGGAGTCATTTTTAGAAGAAGTGTGAAAACACTTGAAGGATCTGCTCGTGTTTCTTGAGGATGTGAAGTGACTCACAGTCGGCGCACTTCAGGTCTGATGGGACATAAACTCTCCTGGTTGAATCATCAGAACAAAACATGAACCAGTGTGTCAGAAAAGATGTGAATCAACGTTACAGGAAGCCTGTGGACATGGAAGCTGAGGGAGAGGAGTCAACTACGATTCCCAAGGTGCATTTCACTGACAAACATCCAATCACAGAGCTCCAAATTCTGTTGTCTGCTGCAGAAGATAAATTAATTTTGTTTTGGATTCTGGGCTGATTGTGGATTAAATTCTGCAAAAAAAAATTCTGATTTATTCTCATCTGACTGATGAAGGGAACCACCTGCTGAGGCTCATGGGTAATGTAGTTCTTAGATGCCTCCACAAAACAAAACATCTAAGAGAGGAAGTTGAAATAATATATGTGAGTAAAAATACGTATAACTATGTTCACATTTAAAATGCGTGACAAAAATAAGACTTAAATGTCTTTAAACTAATAAAAATCAAATCAACTAAATTAAATCAGGCACCAAAACAAGATTATCTTTAAAGACATGAAAACAGAATGAAAGACAAAGTGAGACGATCACAGATTGAGTCCAAACTAAACTAACTAAATAAGACTCAGTGTGTGTGAGAGGTTTGTGTTAACGAGTGACGCTGAGATTCAAAGACAGTAACCAGAGTGAACCAGCGTTTGTGTTTCGTACAGACGGACACACTGATGATGATGAAATGACTGAAAACAACGATCACCACGTTTAATGAGTAACTGCAGTAATCCGGATGCAGCTGTGGGTGCAGATGTTTCGGGTTTTGCTGGTGACAAACATTCATCCTGCTTTTCTTCATCGTGAGACCTGCCGTCGGATTAGAGACGCCCTGCAACGCTGCTGTAAGAGCCTCTGAGGAAACTTTCCGCAGCCACTTCAAAGGGACGTTAATCTGGATTATCCTGCGTCTGATTGGCTGTGGGCTGGTGGTAACCATGCAGCCCCTCCAACAGACACAACTTCACTGCGGCTCCGATCACACGTGGATCATCCAGGTTTATTTATATTCATCGTCCTGTGGCGGAGGCTATTTTTATTTGTGTAAATCGAGTGAACTGGCCCTTTAAAGTCTTCCACATTTGTTTCATGTGCTTTGTGTTCCTGTTCAGAGGGAAGACGTCGGCCTCGCTGTGACAGCGCGGTCTGCACGGAGCCAACAAACAGCGTTTGAAGGGCAACCTCTCCATTCATCAGGCTGAGAGGCCGAGAGCTGCCAGCACGCTGATTGAACATTTGCTTAATTCATGAAGGACGACAGCAGCTGCCAGAGAGGCGGCCAACAGCCAACGCTCTCAGATCCAGAGGTGTGAATCTGAACAAACACTTCAACATCGACGAGGTAAAAGTCTCATCAGTCCTGACGGGACAGACGCCAGAGAACAGAATCCTGGTGGAGTCGGACTCACCAGGTTCTGTCCTGCTTCTAACGAATCAAACGCTAATAATGAAATGATGTGTATCTGACCGCTGCACAGACTTGTGTGCTCGTCCACACCTGAACCAGCTGTTCAGGTCGTATCAGACACATTTCAGGCGTTGGTATCAGTATCCAGGCATGTCTGACTGGTAGAAAACCTCCAACCGCGGGCGCTGATTAGCTCAGTTGGAGCGTCCCGTGTGTAGAGGTTTGGTCCTCGCTGCAGCCCGGCCATCTCTCTCATCCTGTTTGTTGTCATCTCATCAGCTGTTCTATCAATAAAGCTATTCAAAGGCAAAAAAAACCATGTCAGATGAGGACAAACTGGAGGAGCTGCTGGGAAGACAAATGTCAAGACAACCTCACTTAACCTGCCGACACATCCGCCTGACCCGGACAGACGGAGAACCACCTGATGTACAGAATCCAACTGATGAACACCTGATCAGTACCAAAATAGTATGGAGGTTCAATACCCTGATTTTAGAAATATGGAGATTACAATTTCTGTATTGACCGACAATCAGTAACCAAACACTGAAACTACATCAGTTTATTGTTACTGATAAATTTCCTTCTTTTGGCCTAAAACCAGACAAATGTTGGAGATTGATGAAAACACACGTCAGCTGTGTTCGTGTTCCTGCAGTTACTCGTGTCTTTTAAGTCTCCCTTCCTGTCGTCTTCATTGTTGGGTAAACCACCTCCACAGTGTTCACGCGCTGTGTTTAAGAACCAGCCCACAGTCTGTCTTTTGTTCCTGCTGCAGCCGTTCACACCACACGAGATATTTTTAGGAAACACTAGAGAGCGACGTTACACAAACCGTGTTCTGTAGGAAACTCGAGCAGAAAGATCCATGTTCTCCCGTCTGTGAGGAGGTATTCCACATGAGAAATTAACGCTTTAATCACATTTTAAAAGCCTCTTTACATTTCAAATCTGAAACAAACAGGAATCAAACGTTCACCGACTGAACACGTCAGGAAACGGCTTCATGTGTTCACACAGGTTTGACAAAAGAGCCAGAAGATCGTCCACTGGACCATCAGACGGGTCGACGGCTTCGTAACCGCTCTCAGCAGTCTCAGTACATAATAATAATCCTGTGTGCTGATCACTGTGATCATTGTTCAGCAGCAGCACCAGAGTGTGAGAATGCTGCCTGACGCTGCTCAGACAAAGCAGAAATCACACATTTCTCTTCACACCTTTTGACCAGCTCAGAGGAATAAAGAATCTAAATCTGAATCGAATCCAGAACCCGACGTTCTGGTGTTCTGCTGCAGTGAGGAGGAAGCGAGGCGTCTCTGGGGGGAACAGCATGTTCACAGAGAGCCAAAATACCTTCAGCCTCACACAGAACATCAGACAGAACCTGAACCAACACTGTAACAACCACACACTGATCTGCGTCTGTGACCCGGTTCAGGTGTGATCATCAGGGAGAGATGGCGGCTCCTCCACAGGTGAGCGAGCTGCTGTGGCATCACCTTTATCAGAACTGACGAGCAGAGAACGACACGAGGACATGTTGTCTCTCTTCTCTCCTCTGATGGCTTTTGGTTTGTTATTTTCATTATCAACGTGAAGTGAAGCGACACGCTCAAGTTTCCATCCACCAGGTGAGAGAAGAACACCTGAACCATCGTCAGACAAGCGTGTCGCAGCTCTGAATGTACAGACAGTCACAGTTTGAACTGCTGCTGAGCTCGTGTTAATCACATGCTGTCAATCACTCCACCGGAGGAAGGCTGACTCATTTTGTAGAGAAATGTTCTGACGTGCAGCTCAGTCTGGTTCTGTCACACTGACACCGGCTCTCCTGCAGTGACAGCAGAACTTCAGAGGAACTGGTTTCACTGCTCACTTCTGGAGCAGACGGTCAGGAGGCTGCGTGTTCTCATCACGATTCAGAAGTGTAGCTGAAGGAAGCTTTTCAGAAACATTACATAAACGATCCCACGGTGTTATTGACACCGTTCTACTGGGACCGGAGTACTGACCCAGAACAGAATAAGCTCAGACATCAGACGGACAAGTTTGACGGATCAGTGCTACGGAAGTATTTTAGTCACCACAACATTTAAGACTCACCAGCTTCACGGCTGCTGAAGGATTTAAAAATACTGGAAGCCACGAGTCCAAATATCCCAACAGAACCCGACCAAACATCGTGATATTGTCTCATCATATCTGTTTTTATGGTTAAAAAAACTGAATCACTTTCATTTTCATTAAAATGTCTTCAACACAATTTTGGAAATCACAAAAGCGAAACTTCTGAGTTTAACAACAAAACATGTACATTTAATATCCACAGCTGCCTCACAGCTTCATCTTCATCATCATCTGCAGGTTTCTACTGAATGAGTCTCATTAAAGTTTATATCCAGTTTCAGAACATGATCGTCCTGCCGTCCCCTCCACTCTCAGGTCACTCACAGGCAGACGCCATCCGACCCAGAACCAGAACTATCGCTGATTTATTAGTAAGAGTTATTGTAATTTGACAGTTTATATTCAACAGGCGCCTGTTCGACCCTGGAAACTCAAAGACGGATCAATCAAATCTGTACACCAACAAACACCAACTGGACAGAATATTTGGTGAGATTACAGTGAAACCTTCTTCACACCACGACACTGGGATTATTTGACATGCTACGCTAAGTTTTCCTGTTGTTTTTCTACTTCCTGTCACTCTGATTGGAGGAAACACGGCTGAACGTTCACAGACTGAACGTGAAGTTTCTCTGCAGTAATTCTCCTCGATGACGACGCTGCTTTGATTCCTGATTTAATTACTGAGGGATTAAATTCATGTGACGCCACAGATTAAAACAGGAGGGCAGATTGTAGTGGAGAAGCTGAGCTGATGCCTTCACTGTCCACTGTTAATAAGAGTTATCACTGACCCACGACCTAATATTATCCATTAAACAGTCTCAGTGGGACCATATAGTGACCCAGTGTGGGACTCAGAGAGCTGGGACCGGACTGAGAGCTGGGACCGGATTGAGAGCTGGGACCGGACTGAGAGCCGGGACCGGACTGAGAGCCGGGACCGGACTCAGAGAGCCGGGACCGGGCTGAGAGAGCCGGGACCGGACTCAGAGAGAGTTCCTGTGATTTATCAGACAGTAATTTCATGAGTTCCTTGATCCTTTGTAAAGTTACGTTCACCTGCCAGCCACATGTTCAAGAAGCTTCACATCCTGCAGCTGCTTCATCAAATCTTTAGGTGACTTCCAGGTAACAACGCTCCCGACGGCGCCCATGAGCACAAACACACAGCGAGCTCTGCGTGCACGCTGCCTGACCACCGAGCGGCAGATGGAGAAGCATCAGGAGGCTGCAGGCGAGCGGAGGCGTCACGACACTCCAAGGAAACAACCACAAACACAAAGCAGCTCCAGTGAAACCGTCTACAGGTTCCACTCCCTCTGCAGCCGCTCAGCCCACACAGCCTAAATCTGGCTCTCCGGCCGCCTCCTGTACATTCATGTTAACTGCTGGCATTAAAATTTAAACAGCTGTGAAAGCACAGAGAGAGCGGCGGTGAAGTGGCCGACGCTGTGATGGTCCTGTGAACACATCACAGGTTCAATGGCTGCAGCAGCATCATGTCAGAGCGTCCTTGAGCGAGACACTGAGCCCACTCACTGAGGACGAGGGCAGCACGACGGAAATGTGCGTGTAGGAGGCAGCGGGGAGGTTTCCAGTGATGACACTGTCTGCCTGAAGAGAGCCTCCTCCTCCTCTTCCTCCTCCTCCCTCTGAGAGCTGTCGAGGAGGAGGAGGAGGAGGAGGAGGAGGAGGAGGAGGAGGCACAGTGCCGACTCCTGCCAGCCAAAAGCTGCTATAAATAGGAGCATCACCATAGAGCGGATGTAGCAGGATGTTGAGGAGGAGGAGGAGGAGGAAGAGGAAGAGGAGGGTTTCTGGATGATTCAGGGATGTGATGAAGAGGAAACAGGGAAGAAGATGGGAACAACCACGAGAGGAATAATCTCCTCGACAGTCTGTTCTGCGTTTGTCAGTCAACTTGTGAGCACCGACGGAAACTCAAACCACAAAACGCTTCTCGTCATGATTTCATTATTAAATTCTCCCTTCAAATGACCAGAAATATCAGACGCTGATATCCTGCGTGGAGCTGCAACATGACGAAATCAACACAATCAACTCCTCTGATGATCGATGAGTCAGTTAGTCATTATTTAAGGTCTAATCTCTCTGCTCTCCCTCGTTCCTCCTCTGTGACAGGAACCTGGATACAAACGAGACATCTGATCACAATTTTCTGACATTTTATGGCCGATAAATCAAGAAAACAGTGTGATGTCATGAGATCCGTTTGAATGTGTTTCCTGCTGTCATCTGTCCAATAAAGACACCTTCCATCTGTTCTTCAGCTCAAACTAAAACAAGATAATCTGAGGCTGAACAACGACGTTGAGCTCTGACCATCGTAACATCGAGCACGCAGCAGTCTGTCAGCTCACAGCTGGTGTTTCTGACGTTTGGGGTAAAATGAAAAGTAGTTTTTCTTCATGTCACGTTTATTATTTTCCTGTTGCTCAGTTAGAAGAAGCCCAGACGCTCAGTTTCATCTGTGTTTTCATGGACTGCTCGTCACTCGCACCTCGTCCCACTGCAGACGTTTTACAACAGAGCCTGAAGTGTATAAAAAGGAGTGAGCGATGTGATTTATAGGAAGGACGCGAGGCCATTTGAACTGAAGCAGTCAGATGAAGCTCTGAGGACGCACGGTGCAGCTGCATGAGGTGAAGACGCAGAGATGAAACTAGAGACGACCACACAGTCTGAGAGGAAACATCGAACTTTAAACATTCAGGAGGAAGTGTTGTCGGAGCATAACTTCACTACAATCTTTTAATGACAGTTACTTCGTAGATTCATATCACTTAAATAAAACTTCAAGCATATTTTTATGGATTAAACACACATGATGTCATTTCTGCCACTAAAGGTCACTCAATCAAAACGAAGATGTAGTTTGATGATGTAATGAAGTCGCGTTTTAAACGTCACGTTATGTTTCGTCTCGTTCTTTTTCTCTGACTGTCTCCTGGAACCTTAATGTCGACTAATGTGCACTAGTAAAATTACGTAATGCATCTTTAATCTACCAAAATAAGAGATCGTCACTGCAGTATTTCTACACTGCTGAGTCCTTCTTCCACCACAGACTAAAAACATCCAGCCTTTAGTTCCTCTCAGCGCTCTCCATGACTGACAGCAGCCTGGAAACAGCGCAGCCTTTCATAGAGTTGAATATTGACGAGCTGTGTGTTCAACATGTGGAGCTCGGCCCGGGTCAGGCCCTGCAGGGTCGGTCCGGATGTTTTTAAATCAAAACATAATCTGATGGGAGGTGACTTCATCCCAGCTGGATGTTTTAGAAATGACAGCAGCTCACTAAACACTTTACGGCTCCACAATTGATAAATTCCGGCACAATCTATCGGGTGTGTGTCAGAGAAAAGCAGTCGATGGCGGCCGATCAATAGGACTTAATTAAGACTGGTCAAACTGACACAGAGCAGAAGTCACAGCAGAGCGGTTAATCACTGGCCGGCGCTGTGGAGCGTTTCAGCCCGACCAGTCATCGTCCAAATCCCTCAGATTAACAACACACACCAATCACATCTGATCCATGCAGGACAGGCAGCTGTAATCTGAGCCGTCGACATGATACTGTAACTCCGACCCCCTTTCAGGCGCTGAGTGACTGTCCAATCAGAGCCGGGGGGCACGAGGTCAACGGGGAGGTTCATCTGAAGTGGACCGGAGTCCATCAGAGGCTTTGGACCACAGAGTTCAGAGAGGTTGAAGGTCAGACGCTGCAGGACTGTTGTTGGGATGATTTGATGATTTGATGGAAGCTCGACTAGGTCGACATCAGGCTCCGCTTCTGAAACACTTCAGGTGGGATATGAAGCAAATACAGTAAAAACTAAACAAGTATATCTGAACTACACGACTAGAATCGTGACTCAAGACTCAACATTAAAATAATCACAATATGAGTCTGATATGATTCTTGTGTTGGATCTTTAAGTATCTAAAACAGACAGTCAGGGAGGGACCGACATTCATTTTAACATTTTAAAGTCAAACACTGTTCGGTGATGAAGTGGAATCAGAGCTGCTCTCCGTCACTGGAGTTTCTACTGTAAAGTGTCTGCAGGCTTCACTCAGCCTCCATCAGCAGCTCTCTTGTTCGCTGTGCTGTTGGTTCGTTGGTGTTTCCCTGCAGAGCACATGTTGACCACACATGCACGTGCCTGCCAGCCTGCCACTGACGCTGCCCGACAGCCAATCGCGCCTCAGCGCTGCTGCGATCACAGCCTCCCATTGGCCGGGTCAGTGAAGCAGAAACGACAGGCGGCTGGGGCGGCCTATCGCGACGCGTCAGGTCAAACAGTAAACACAGCCGCTCAGTGACGAGCGGTTAACAGGGCTTCTTCCCCCTCAGCTGTCGTCTGACAGGCGACTACAGAACCTGCTCTGGATTTTGGTCGATTTAAGAGTGTGAATGAAACGTTTTGTGATCTCAGCTCGCTCACCGCCCTGCAGGGTTCCTCAGTGTCGCCCACACCGTTTCATGTTTAGTGTCCGCCCATCTCCGCTCTGGAGACAGTTTCACTTTTGGTATTTTGGTCCAGAAAACATCAAATCAAAGCTGCAGAAATCCTCCTGATTCTGGCGCTGAGGCCAGTGTTTCCCTCAGGACGCCGCAGCAGCTGTGGTGGAGCTTCAGTGTTCAGGTGAAAACGCTGCGTTCAGATGGATGTAAACCTACAAACCCGTCAGCTGTAAGACGCTCAACATGTTTGTGTTGATTGAAAGAATATATTTGAAAGCAGACAGAAGCATCAGTTATGTTAATGATGTTCTGATGATTATCACATCACTCACTGCTTTCACTGTCACGTTTAAATGCTTTCAATTCTCAGATTATGTTCAGTGTTTTTAGGAACCTCTCAGGTTTCAAGGGACAAAATGTTCGTCTCCACTGAAACTGGTTTAGATTTGTTCTCTGATCCAACTCCAGTTGTTATTCCACATGAAAAATACCACCAAAATAAAACCCAAGTTGAGACGATCGCTCATTTTACAGTTCGTTGGAACGCCATGTTTTATTGCTCAAGACGTCCTGATTAGAGCTGAAACGATGAGTCGATTAGCTGATCGGTCAATAGTCAAAATTTATTGTCGAAGTCAGTTTTTAAATACCAACGCCCCAAATATTCTCCTGTTTCATCTTGGTCTGATCTGATTAACAAAATAAGCAATTTGAAGGCGTCACCTTGAACATGTGGATGAGCGTTCATGAAGGTAGCTTCAGCCTGAGCATCTCCAGAAAACTTCAGAAATCAAATGTACAGCAGCTGACAAGACACATAACGTCTGATCTCGTCTGAGTTGCGTCCTGAATCACACATTTACAGATCTGAACTACGACTGTTCAGACGTCATTAGAAGCCTAAACTACAGGAGTGTTGTTTCTGACTGAGTTCAGGAGAGAGAGAACCGAGTCGGACAACCTGAAGAGAAGTTTATGTCCAAACTCGACCCGGTCAACGTAAGCTGAGGAAAGAACTTGACAGCACCGCGTCGGTCGACTGCATCAGAATATAATCTAATATAAACTTCTGATTAAACGTGGAGGTTGAGGGCCGAGGTTGGTGCGCCAGATGTTCCGAGCAAAATAAATCTAAAGATGTGAGGAGGCGGCCGTGTTGGTGTATACGGAGCGAGACGATGTGTTTTCACCACGCTCAATAATATTTTATCATCTTCGCAACAAACTACGACTTTCTGTCAAAATGCTAAATTTGATGAACGCAAACCAAAAATCCCCAAATGATTAGTTCCTCGTCGTGAACCACGTGTTGTTTTCTAGTAAAAAGGTCCCATGAGGGGAACCGGAGGGGGCGGGGCTTCACCTCTGTATTAGAGTACTGTGAGTAATCAGAGTACATTCAGAGTAACAGAGGTGAAGTTTAGCTTCAGTGAAATGTTTCGGACTTCAGTTTCTACAGTTTGAACAGCTGAACCCGACGCCCCGGCTGTGACC
>CAEMYA010000022.1:469076-520010 GCA_903131615.1 Diplodus sargus
GTCCATTCAAACTTAATCTGTCAAACAGCAGCTTGGATTAGCGACACGCAAACGTCAACACGCAACAATCAGAGACACACAAACAGACACACAAAGCTGCGGACTGGTTCGCATGGCCTGTTAAAGACAGCGTGAATGCCATTTAACTCAACTAACAGCGAAGTAAAGTGAGAAACTTCTCGGTCAGACTGACAGACAGCTGTTAGCTCCGTTAGCACCGCCGCCTGTCTGACTACGAGTTGTTAGCCTGTTAGCATAACAAACCTGAATCACTGACGTTGACGACGTCCCCCGACACCAACGTGTTCCCTCGACGCAGAACTTCGAAGGGT
This sequence comes from Diplodus sargus, assembly GCA_903131615.1. Classification (NCBI taxonomy): domain Eukaryota; kingdom Metazoa; phylum Chordata; class Actinopteri; order Spariformes; family Sparidae; genus Diplodus; species Diplodus sargus. The sequence goes on from CAEMYA010000022.1 coordinate 469,409, forward strand.
CGACGACGTAGCTACGCCGTCGCCGCGACGCAGAAGCATAAACCAGGCTTCAGTTTGACTTGCAGTGACCAAACAAAGTGTCCGCAGGCTGAACGGTCCATAACAAGTAATGGATTACACGTACACAGTGAGTAAATCCTGAGACGTGGCGGGTTAGCTAGCTTGTTTTGATGTTTAACATGCTGTTAGAATTATATTTATTGTTATTTACTTTGAATCTTGTTAGCATAACGTTAGCTTTACGGCTAAAAGCTGAGCTGAAGGGTTCAATGAGCTAACAGACTAGTTTATGTCTCGTTGCTACGTCGTATCTCAGGTCCGTCCTATTTACTGGAGTAGTGAACAATGTTTCCTTTGCATCAGAGCCTGATCAGAAACTGCTTGTGAAAACGTTATATTTTGATTGTAAAACAGAAATATATGCTAATGGTCAGAAAGTCTTTTCTTTTGCAAGGGACCGTAGTGTCAGCAGGATAACGACCTGCTCATGGACGCCTCACCTGGCTTAAACTCTAACTTACAAAGATGGATCCAGTTTTCTGGTTTCACTGTGAGATTAAAGAGCTTCACATCGATGGATCAGATATTCAATGAATGAATCTGTAAATTACAACAATGCTGTTCTGTTCTGTCTGCTGTGAATATATGATATGGTTTTAATGATCATTTTCTGCATGATCGGTACTCTGGTACCAGCTGCTTTCCTGCTTTATCTTCTCTGCAAAAGCAAGTTCACACAGGCAAATTATTATTGATCTAAAGATTAGTGGTAGACACAGCTGATTATTATCTTATTCAGCACTTTCAGATTATCAGTATCACTTGTTTTTCTGTTATATTGCAGATGAACTAATTTAAAACGTGCTACTTTAGCTCTGATGCTACGTCCTCTCACATGGTCCCGCCCACAGCACTGTGTGATCGGTGACACGTCACAGTTAACAGCCTGTAAACTGAGTAATCTGAATCTGCAAAGTAACTTTTAACATTTATCAAAACATGCAGAGGAGCGGGAGCAGCAAGGAGCAGAACACTTGAGCAAAGTTTTACTGAAGGACATTACTTGAGTAAATTGTACTTCTTTCAAATTCACTTCAAACGAACTTCGATCCCAAACATCAGTTTTCAGTCTCAGTGATTATTAATAATCAGTATCAGTCCTGAAAAGTCCTGAGTCCACCTTCCAATCGAGATACACAGAAAAACAGATTTTGCTTAAATAGTGTGATATTTAATGTTCACTACATTCATTCTGTTGTTCTCTTTTAATACAAATCTAAGATGTTTTGCTCTAATTGTTGTGTTTGTTGTTCCTGAGGTGTTAAATCTCAATATATCTTAACGTGTCGTATCAAAGCTTGAAACTGTAGATCATGAGGACTGTGTGGACTGAAGAGAAGGCGTTCTCAGTCGCACTGACATCTGATCTCTCGTGTGAATTTGTGGTCAGTCCTGTCCAACCCAACAACATGGAGTCAGCCGTCAGACGACAGGACAGCGAGGGAGTCGGAGATAAACATGCTGACATTACAAAAGGTCGACCATCAGACTAAAAACAGACACTCTGAGAGCCAGAGACACTCAGACTGGATGTGAGAGTTTCATCTTTTAACACCCAGAGTGAAAAAAGACCAACACAAAGGTCACGTCCACATCCTGCATCAGACAGCAGCGCTCCCCATCTGATCCAGGAATACATCTACAGGACAGGAGCTCAAAACAAACACATGATCACATGTTCATGTTCAGCAGCACAGTCAGACGTTATCACTGCACCAGTCATCACGTTCTGTCTCTATCAATAATGCTTTGATCTGTGAGTAAAATGACTTCGTCAGTGCTGAAATGTTCTGATGGATTTTGGAGAGATGTGAACTGATTCATTCAGTCAGACTGTAACTGTAAACAACAACTGTGAGGAGAGAAGGCTGACTCAGCTAAAACGATCCATCCCAGGAGTCCTGTACGTGAAGCTGGTCCAAATGTTCCAGGATTCGCATGAAAACAAGGTTCTTTCACAGCAGAACACGACCACACAGTTTACACAGACGTCCACCGGAGATACCTTCAACCATTACAGACATTTAAACCTCCTTTGGACTCGATCTCAACATTTCCAGCTGCAGCCTGACAAGGAAACGGGTCCAGAATAGTGAGTCTGAGAGCAGCAAACAGCACAACACTGTCACCACAGCAGCCTGGAGAAGCACAAGGTCACCTGTTCAAGACGCCCACCTGGCCTGAAAAACTGTGCGGGAGATGAAAAAGGAGGTTTTCCTTCTGTGGTAATACTGATGACACACAGCAGCCACAGAAAGACAAAATGAGCCTTTTCTGGATAACAGAGGCAGATAATGTGACTAATGTTCAGAGAAACTTCAGGGTGGTGTGGACGCTGCAGAGCTCTCAACCTCCATCATTAGTCACATCATCATGTTTTAACTGGGCGAGTTGATTACAACACACACAGGGTACATCACAGAAACTGACAGTTGGCTGATAATCAATTCGCCTGATCAGCCACCTTCAGTTATCAATACAGAGGCTGAGACCAGAGTGCAATCCATTGATCGTATGAAAGGCAGGTAAAGTCAAACAACATTACCTTATTTAAGTAGTTATCTAATGTTCCTGTACCATAGAGAAAACGTTTTAGAGAGAAATTACCAGTGTACATTAAATAAATTAGAGAAAACGGTCCGCCAAACTACCATTAAGAAATATGACAAATTAACAATTCCTTACGTGTGTGTAAAAACACACCGCTTGAAGAACAGAGGATCGCATTCCGTATATCTCGACAGAGTTCTGTTTAATTCGGCACTCAAATAATTCATAAAATATACTGTATTTTTACACAAACGCAACTTTTATAACTGATCTGACAACCAGCCTCCGTTTAAAAGCTGCGCTATTTTACGGGGAACATGTCCCAGGACCGAGAGGAGAACCGTGTCTAAAAGTAGATTTGTACTGGAACCAGCGCTCTTCAGTGAATCACATACACGCCGAATTTATCACCGATCCCTGATGAAGTGAACGCGCCCTCTACACCGTCCGTGTGTCCGCGTTTAACGCTGTTTTTCTGGCGTTTACCTTAGTCGTGACAATACAGATGCAGTCCATCGTTCCGAGCCGGGAGGAAAGCCCGGGAACATCAGCATCTCATCGCGCGCCGTCCCCTCTGCTGCAGCTCCAGCCGGGCACGCGGCTCACGGCTTCACCAACAACGTCACAGTCACTCACACACACACACACACACACACACAGTCACACACACACACCGACCGACAGCCTCGGTGTACCGGACAGAGAGTGTGTGCTCACCGGAGAGCCTCTTCATCCCTCCCCCGGTCCTCCTTCCTCCCGGTATCCGGAGCTCAGCGGGGGCAGGACTCACCGAGCCCCGCTCCTCCAGCCTGACGCTGCGTTCAAGAGCGGTGGGAAATCTAAACGCTCTGAAACGTGCTGAACTGATCCTGGGCTGAAAGTAACTGTAAGTACTATTACTCTTGTAACTGAACCCGCAGGTGTCTCCTGCTGTGACGCTCCTTCACCTCCAATGCATCAAAACAAGTCAGAAACCCTGAATGACTGCATGTGTTTGACGTGAAAGTTCAGCAGAGCAGGACAAATATTACAATAAACTGTTTATTACTTTCAGTTTTTAATTGGAATCTCATTAATCTGAGCGTCAGTGCTACATGTCTTATTTACACAGTGCTGTTAGCTATTCAATCAGCTTGTTTATGGATCTCCAATCTAAAACACCATATATTCCAACAGACGTGAAGGCAACACTGACATACCTGTACTGTATGAGGATTATGAAATTGAAGATGAGCACATCTCTGCAGGTGTTTTACATCTGAATGTCACGAGAAGATGACATTAAACTAAAAGATGAGCAGGACAAACTCAAAATGAAACATCACACCTTCACCGTGAGGACATCCAGGCTTCAGAACGGTTTAATAATGGTATTATAGACATTTAATGATTACACATGTTGTAAAGCTCTCGTCCACGTCGTTAACACTTTGTTATATTCATTCATCTCTGAGTTGAATGTTTATGACAGTTATGTAAACAAACTGATGACAGTCAGATGTACAAAATCATAATCTGGAATAAAATGAATAATTGTTTTCATAATTAATGAATCTGCCAATCGTTTCCTCAATAAATCAAGTCTTCACTCGTGTGTAATGAATCATAAAATAGTTTAAATGTCTGTCACAACAACCAAGAGCTTAAATTTAAGTGCAGAACAAGAAGTTCTTCATTTAAATTCTCAAAGAAAATCAGGTTTTTACATTTTCGAGGTTGGAAGCAGCACAATGCCTCGATGATTAACGACTTCAGGGCTAATCACTTAAGCCCTAATGAGGATGTGATGTCACAGAACGCTGCATGTGTTCTCCCATGAAGCTGCGAGGTGTCCGACATGACATCAAACTCCTGCAGAGAGTCCAGACACTGATTCAGTTTGAAGTCAGGACTTTAAACACACCGACTGCCTGTTTGTTATCACATGTATGACTCAACACCAAATGTCCGAGGAGGAGGAGGACGAGGAGGAGGAGGAAGAGGAGGAGGAAGAGCGAGTGTCGCAGCAGCAGCAGGAGGCGAGGCAGTGTGGGCGGCTGGGAATCATGTATGAATATTTTACAGTTCCATGGAGCCGTCATGTGGCTGCTCCCTCATGTGTGTCATCATACGGTGTGTCACTCACGCCTCCTCATTAAACATTCAGCTCCACAGGAAGTGATGTCACCAGCGTTACACACACTGAGACTACAGAGATTAAAAATCTGATTTCATTCAGAGATAAACATCATTTCACCAGAGCCCACTGAGATCCACCCGCTCACAGAGATGAAACTCAAACATCACGATAACGACTAAATTACTGTTTTATACTGTTATCGTCTTTGATTTCCTGGTGCCTCTTTATATTTTCAGGTGTTTTCAGTTAGTTATGTGTCATGAGTACGTTCATCAGGACCCAATAATCTCCTGAGAAATATAATATAATCTACACTTCATTTAAGTAAAACTGTAATAATAAAATGTCTGACTGATATTGTAATTACCTTTAAATTAAACCGACTATAAACTTTTTTTCCTCGACTTCTCATTCTGAAGTAAATCTGATGTCACAGTGTGATTTCTGTAGAGAAAAAGACAGCGTCCACGTTTGGACTGATCATTGTGACATTCAGTCAAATTACAGCACAGAGGAATCTGCCGTTGTGCAAACACAACAGTTCGAGGCATTCCTTTCCTTTCGCCGGTCTCTATCCCCACGTAACGGTGTAATAACGTGAATAACTGAAAAGAAAAAGAAGCCGGCTGATGGAGGCAGAGAAGAAGAAGAAACTGAGGAATGTACATGAACGGCGAGGCATCAACATCTGTGCGTCATTAATCAGCACGGTGGAGAAGTTGTTGGAGATAACTCTGCTTTTCACTGACTCATTTAACATTAGCTTAGCATTTAGAACAGCACCAGCCAAAACTCAGGACAACAGAACTTCTTCACCAACACGTTTATTTAGCTGAACAGTCTGAAGCCTCAGTGTGAATCCAGCGGTTGTTGTTTACAGGGAATATTACAGCACGCAGCACCGACAGAGACAGAACAACCAGCGCAGCGTCGCTTCTTCTTCCCTCAACCGTTTGATATTAACAATAACATTGTTTTCAATATGGCCTTTACAATATTGGTAGAAATGTTATGACACCATCAGTCAGAACTATTTTTTTGATGTTATTAGTCAAGTTTTTACATTGAGGATCCAGTTAGGTGTAAACTTCTCATATTTTCAGGAAGTAATCAAATAACTTGAAGCTTCGACTGATTCAGCTCCTGTGATCTGACGTCATGTGTGGGTGAATAACACAAATGCACTAACTTGCAGTTTTGATGTGGAGGATTTTATTTGATCTCAGATCAGTTTTTACTCCAGAGGACCGAGCAGCACAATCTGAAGTGTGATCATAACGCGTTCACTCAGCAGTGAGTCTCATATTCAATCATCACGGCAGCGAGACGCAAAGGGATCAAACTGTTTGTCTGGGAGTTTATTTTAGTGTATTTTAAAGCATGTCAGACATATTGTGCACATGAACAGACTCCACCTCCTGCTGTTACATTAAGGAACAAGTCAGTCATCTAATGACAACACAGAGAAGACGACAGGCTGCAGGAACTCGTTACCGACAACACGACGACACTCCTGATTATACTTTAGGCAGAAGTTTAACAGTGTTCGTACACAGAGATGTTCGTACTTTCACTTCAGCTGCATCTACGAGATGAATTAAACCAGGAGAGCTGGAATCAGCCTGCGTGACATCAGACGTGATAATAAGAAGCTGTCTAACTCAGCTGAGGGAGTTTCAACGTTCAGACATGATAAACATCCTACCTGAGGGATCTGATCACAGGTGGACAGGTGTGAATGAGACGCACTTCAGATCATTCAGAACACAAACGAAGAGAGACGCGACGAAGAAGGACGAGAAGAAAAAGAAGAACAAGAAAAAGATGAAGATGAAGATGATGATGATGATGATGATGATGATGATGATGATGATGATGAATAAGAATAAGAAGATCCAACCATTGAACCAGTAACACACCATCACCAGACTCCCTTAACAAATGTGTCAGTTTAGTGAGTTGTTGGAGTTGGAGACACTTTATAAACTCTGTGAAACTCTGTCTCTGACTCATTCTGCATTATTTGGACCTTCTTGTTAATTCAGCAAAAGTTCTACATGAACTTGTTTCTGTCTTTGAGCAGAAACATGGAGTCTGTCCGAGTGATGGACTGTTGGTTTGGTCACTCAGACGCAGGTTAACGTCGGCTGTGACGTTGTGGTCTCTCAGGACGGATGTAGATTTCCGGTCTGAGCAGCTCGTTAGTGTGACTGTTAAAACCTGAGATGAATCTTTCCAGATGTTTCTGTGAGCTCTTTGACAGCTTTCACTCCAGCCGGCAGACATCACAGCTGCTGCACACAGAGCTGTGAATGATGGATGATGCTGTTTAAACTTCACAGTGATCATTTTCATAAAGTACCTGGTTAACAGAGGTGCAGAGTCGTCAGACATCCTGCTGACAGTCAAACTGAGGTGACTGCAGCTGGAGCAGACGTCCCTCGGGTCAACAACGGGTCAGAACATCAAGTCATTTCTGCTTATCAGCTTTAAATTAACACATGAGGTGATGCCTTTTAAATCAAACCATGGAGACACACAGCAACCTAAAGAGCCAACGTATGATTGAAACCTGCACAGAAACCAGAACTCAAATCCACATGAACCACCACCATGAAGGTCCTGAACCCAGTACAGCTCCGTCTCTCTGAGCGAGTCGTGGTCCGGCCGTCAGGAGGCGGCAGACAAACATCGTGTTCGGTTTGAGTCTGTTTGTGTCTTTATATGGAGGACTGAGACTGTTGAAACTAAATTTTATATTTAAAATAACAGCAGGCATTAATTAACTAATAAGATGTGAAATAAGTTTGTATTTTTGTCTGGATTTAATGACCTTTTTTATTAATTATCTTCTTTATTTACTTTTATAATACATTATATTTAATCATTTTCAAATGTATTACATATTTATTTATTTACCATTTTGCAAAATAATTTAAAATAAAATAAAAAAAGTAAGATTGTAATAAATGAAACACGTTTTTCTCACGATTTATAATTAAATCATGGTTTTAAACCTTAATCGTCAGTGTTGTGTATTTATTGAAATAGTTACTTATTTGACTTGTTTACTGTATTTATCTGAACTCTACTCAACTATCGAGTTTGACTTAACTGTGATTTCATATTAACAATTTGTTCTTATTTGATTCAGCTGGATTATTTTATAATAGAATTTAATTCCTGTTAATTTGATCAAGTTGTATCTTTGTACTTTACAAATAACTCCACTGAGTTTATCCTCAATAAATAAAATTAGATTTTTTTTTCCAGAATTTTTTTAATAAATTAAAATATCCATAAAATTTCCAAATGAAACTGAATTACAAAAAACATCTTTATATCTGTTTTTTTTTTATTAAGGATACATTATTATGTTCAACATTAATAACTGCATTTAGTTAGAGATTAGTGACAACAGTGAAAGTTGGTTCTGTAGTTTTACATATTCTTTGTTTATTAACAGATATCTTGTATAAAAACGGCAGTTGTCACAAAAAAACTTGTTTACAAGTGTTTTGATCTTTTTTTCTAGCAATTACTTTACAAACTAATAATTCCAATGTTTGAAATATAATCAGATGGTTCATCGCGACAGCGATCGATCATATTGAAGCTCATTTCACTGTTTTCATGTTACGTTACGTTGCGTTCGGTTTGGATGTGAAATCTAAATACTCAGAAGATTAAAGAGGATATTTAATGTTGACACACTGGAATAAAGTCAGTACCTTCAGGTTCTGTCCGTCACTCTGAGGACCAGAGCTGTACTGTTCGGACCCGACAACATCAACCAGAATGAATGAAGCACATTGAACCATGAACCCCTGAACCAGCACAAACCACCTCAACGCGTCGCTGCGTTTCTTCTCCAGTCGCTGCAACTGGAGTCTTTTATTAACATTAAAACATGAAACCAGAGAGGAAATCCTGCCGCGCGGCTGAAAGCAGCCAGAACATAAAGACTCTGAGACGATTTAACCAAATGAACCTGATGCACATCTGGCAGACGGACATGAAGTCAGACACACATCTGTCTGCACGAATAAACGTCTTCCACTTTCACACTCAGCGGTCAGACTTCTGGAATCTGTCGTCACGTTTGATCTTTTAGAGCGACGACGTCTTCATTTGTTTTACTCTTCAGTTTGTTTGTCTTTATATATTGTTAATGTGAGTCAGTTATGGAGGACTGAAAGTGCCAAAATCAACAATAACAAAATAATTGGCTCAAAAACTGTATTCACTTGCTTTGTTTTACCATTTTATTGATGTGTTTATTAATGTATCACTTTGCAAATGCAAAGAAGGAAGAAGAAATAAATAAATGCAAGAATATACAAGTTAAATTCATTATAAGTTAAATGGTCCAAATTGGATTTGAGAAATAGTGGAATTAATACAGAAGCAAATTAAAACAGAAATACAAAGTTATGTCATTAATGACATAACTGACATTATTTACGGAGACATTTCTTTATTTTTTACTTCATGTACTTTTGATCTCGGCGGTTTCAGGCCTCCAGTTGGTCAGAGCTTCACTAAAACAGAACAAACCATAAACAGAAGAAATCTGTCTCAGTTTTATTACGATTCTTCTGACAATAAATCTTTTGGGGGACAAAGTTCACACTTGATCTCTCAGCTGTCGTTCACCACTTCTGTTTAACTTTTAGTCACTTCCAGGCGTCTCTGTCTGTTTGACGAGCTGCGGCAGGACTTCTTCTCTGGTTTCGTCACATTCAAACTGAACTACAGCGACACCTTGAGGCCAAACCTGACCCCTGACCCCTGACCCAGAACCCCCGCCCCCTCCGATGGTCCGAAGCACACGAGGACTGGATGGGACATGCGTTGAAGGTGGACGACAGCCACGCCCCCTCCCACCGACAGCAGGCGTCCAGTACTTACTTGTGTGTCGCTGGCGGGCGAGCGCTTGGCCTGCGCCAGCGTGACGAGGATTTCATTGAGGAGGGGGGAGTCCTACGAGTGACCGTGTGTTTACAATCAGAGAAAGAGGAAAGAGAGAGAACGGGTTCAATGCAAACAAGACACCAGCTCAGACCGATCTGCACTCAGGCTCTGTGGTTTGTTTTGAGCCTGTTGGAGTGCCAGACGGGTGGAGACAGTCAGTCAGAGGGAAACAGTGAGTGAAGAGGAGTTAAACAATCTGAAAACTTCATTAAAAGGAAATGTAAACGCAGAGAAAAGGAGCTGATTTATAAATCACTTCCTCAGAGCGCGTCAGCTCGTCTACAGTCTGCAGGTTTATTTTTGGTGGATCATTTCTAAACTTGTCTCATCCCAACCTGCAAAAACACACCTGGATAAAATCGAGCTGTTGTTGTAAAATATCTATTTAAAGACAAACCAGCTGATCTGAACTGATGCACACGGGAACGACTGCAGAGCTGAAGAACTGCTGAATTGAATTGATGCTGAAATAAAACTCTGAGTTCATTATGATTCATCCTGTGGGATCATGAGAGTCTGCACGAAATATGAATACATTCAGATTTGTGACAGCGTCGGTGTGACTGACTGACTGACAGCTGATCATCTCATCCGGCACTGAAACAGGTCAAACAGTTTACCTGTGGACCCATGTGACCCACACCTGGCATCTGAACTGTACTGACTCAACTGCAGCCGACTCAGCTTCGTCATGTTCTGGATGAAACCAACAGAAAATTAAAACAACCTCTCACTGACGAACAGAAACTCCTGCTCCTCCTCCGGCAACAAAAGCACAAAGACGCTTCAGATGGAATAAAGTAACAAGGCGAAGCTTCTGTCCAACATGCTCTCTGAAATGGTATGAAACCTTAAAAAGGAAAAAAGCCTAGCTTAGCACAAACACTGGAAGCAGAGGGAAACTGTTAGCCTAGCTCCTTTTAAAAGGAAGCACAACTGCCTGATTCATGTCACACACACACACACACACACACACACACGATTGGAAAACAGCGGCTGCACTGTGTTTAAGGAGATTTAATTTAATAATCTTAATAAGAAGATAAATTTGGCTTTTTAATCGCCGACTCGTGATGAGTGTCACAAACGACTCATTCTAGTTAATATGTAGTGAATTTAAATGTGTTCACTTTTATTTTAATGTTTCTGTGTCTGTTAATTTGACCACATATTAAAAAAACCTCAAAATAAAATGATTTCTAATGCTTTATGCTATACTGTCATTAAATCTGGAGGTTAAATACGTTACGAGTTACTTAAAAAGCTGAATCTTATGGAGCATTCAATCTGCAAAATCAAGAAATACATAAACGTTTCAATAAATACTTTAATATGTCACCAAAGCCATAAAAAGGCTGAATAAATGTGGCATTCTTTAATAACGATGTGACATCATTAGACTTAACATTTCTACTTTTTGTTCTGTATTTATTCACCTTATTTAGCGCCTGTCTTATTCCTCAGACATTTCCCTTTGCATTCTGCAACATTAAATACATTTAAATAAATGATTTATGTACTTATTAATGTCTTTTTGGTGCTTTTATTTCTTCCACAGAACGAGAACTTCAGGAAGAGGAAAATAAAACAGTCGTCACAATAACTCAGTTTTGCTCCTTGTTGTCTTTCTGACTGCAGCTGTTTACTTCTGTTTCCTCCACAAACTTCAGCTTTAAAACTCAGTTTGATATCAACAAAGACAAAATGACATAAAGAGGATTATGTGCTGATTCCTGGTGAATCCTACAAACTGTTATGAAAACGGGGATTGCAGAGAAAAGATCTGAACAACAGATCAGCGTCTGGATTCTGATCTGCTGCTCCGCTCATCACGTCATCACTTCCTCACCGTTTGCACACTTGAGACTCGTGTTTTCATGATTATAGTGAAATCAGAATGAAGAAGAAGAACTCGTGGCCAGAAGTATGTGGACAGCCTGAGCAGACGTGTCAGGTTAGAAGAGTGCAGTGACATCATCGGACTCGGCTGCTGACTCAGCAGGAGGGAAATAGTTTCACTGTGTGGTTTCTGTTAACGAAGTCCAGCTGATTAAAAACAACCAGCTGACTTTTCACTTCACACACTTTATCTGCACATGTCTACTCACTTCCTGTCTGTCCGGGCTTTAATGGAACCAAGTATATTAACTCCAGTATCGAAACATTTACTTACTTTATAGATTTCATGCTGCATCAGAGAGAAAGTATCTACAGTTATTCATACATGTAAATATATGGATCAGTTTACTGCTACTTTAGATACTTGAGTACATTTAACAGATACTTACAGATACTTTTACTCGAGAACTCTTCATGTGTGACTTTCACTCCGACCACAGTAATATTTTAACACCATATCTTTACTTCTACCCGAGTGCGACTCTGTTATCTACCTGCTTTAATCTCATCACGTTGCCAAATAAAGATGATTTCATCCTAAAATAGTGAAACGACGTGAGGTTTTCATCTCGTCCACACTGAAGAGTGTCTGACCGTGTGACCTACAAGTGTTCCACTGACATAAAGGAGGCGTCGGCTCAGACGACCCGTCTCGTGTCTGAACCCGGGTCAGCACATCCTCTGGACACCAAATAAATGATAAATGACAGCCAGCAGCAGACGACAACAACATGATGAGGCAGGAGAGCAACAGAAACCAGCATGACGCAGCCGGTCGGCCCGGATCCTTCCTGCACCTCCACGCTCGTCATGTGACGGCAGATCAAGAAGAGAGCAGCGATGGAGGCTCGTGCTGAAACAAACCGTGGATCCTGAGGCAGCTCGGATCAAACAGAGGCACCTTCAGCATCATCCTGTCATGTTTTCACAGGTGTGATCTATTTTTAATGTTCTCTATTTTTACTGTTCTGTTCCTGTCACCATCGTCACAGCGGACAGAGCGGCTCAGACACTAGAAGAAGAAGTTCACTTCCTGTCCCGTGTGAGCCGTCAGGTCTTACCTCGATGCTGGTGCTAAGGCTGGGCAGAGTGTCCGAGGTCACCGTTGTGCTTTGAAGGCTGGAGAAGTCCCACAGGTGGACGGGCGCCATGGGGTCCGCCGCCTTGGAAGACTCCACCCATCTCTGACTGTCCAATAAGGTCACTTCGTAAAATTCCTGGATATCTGCGAGGACAGAGGAGCAGACGTGTCAAGAGTCTGACATCAGAGTCCACAAAGACTTCAAATAGGCAGCTTTGAAAAAAATGTTTTATTAAATGTTGACTGCATCTGATATCTGAACATTTATTTAATCATTGTGTCATTATTGATTATTGACTGTGAGCTCAGATGGTGTAAACAAATAGTGTCATGTTTCAGGTGTTGTTTGGAAACCTGAGCTTCTTCTGTGCGACCGACAACTTAAAGACTAATGACTGCTCTTTAATCAAATTAAAACATCGTATGTAAGTACAACAGGGCCGTCCACGTCATGACGGATCACTGAAACAATAACTTCATGACTGTGGTTCTCAGCACTGATGAGCAGTGAGGTTCTGGACACAGCGGCTCCGAGCCTGCACGGCACGCTCTGCTGGGTCGGTACATCAGGAGAATCAATATTTAATATCTGTTGTTGCTGTTTGTTGCACAGAGACACAAACAAAAACACTGATGTCATCGTTCTCAGCTCCATCAGCCTCCCTGCACAGCACCAAGTCTTCTGATTGATTGATAGTTTGATTGATATTCCGAGTCCCTGCAGCACCGTCAGCCTATGAGAGGCCATAATTACAAAAAGCCTGTGGTCACATCCAACATGCGACTTTATTTTTGGAGGAAGGCTTACAGAGAGCGGAGATCTAAAATAACCAAAGCTTTCTTTAGCTCAGCGCAGCAGCTGACCGCCGGGGCAACACAGATGTTTTCCCATCAACCTTCACTTCAACAGCTCCTCGCTGCAGCGACCGGCCTTCAGATCTGATCACATATCAGCCTTCAGAGCGCGGGGAGGGTTCAAAAACACACCTGCAGTCACATGATCAGAGCTCAGCCAATCACATGATGCTGATCATTGTTATACGCTGCTGGAATTATTTTGAAGTGTTAAAGCTTTAACACTTTCCTCTCTGAAGTCCTGCACAGTTACAGTTACACAGACAAAACCATCAGCGTCAGAAACATCTGTGGCCACAAACAGGAGCTCAAACATTATCAACACAATTCAGAACAAAATGGACGTTAAAGATCAGTTACATCAATAAGGAATAAACAAATCAAACAAACTTCAGTTACTGACGTATAAAAAGTACGGAGGACCGAAACTGCCAAAATAAAATAATTAAACAGCTGAATAAGTAAATAAACATTTTATTAAATGTTTGGTAAATAAACACAGAAGCAAATTAAAACTAAGTAAACACTCCACTACTTATTTACATCCCCATTTGTTTAAGCATTTAATCTAAATTTATGCATCAATTTATTACTGTATCATTTTCCTTTAACGTTTCGCTGTGTAAAAAAATAAATAAAAAAATAAATACGTGTGGAAATAAAACATTTTATTCATTCATTTCTTTATTTATTTATGTTATATTTTTAGGTAAAGAACAAACAAGTGAATAAATAGTGGAATCTATAGAAAAGTAAATAAATACAGAAATATTCATTTATAACTACATTTTTTTGACTTGTTTGTGAAAATCTGCTGTTTTCCTACAGACCCGCTTCTAAAATAATCAATTATGTCATTAAATGCTCAGACTGACTAAATAAACTTAATAAAGAATAAATTAATAATAAAATGGCTAAACAAATGTGAAAATAAACAGATTAAAAAAGATATCAACTTATGTCACATTTTATCAGTTAATACCCACATTTATTTATAATATTAGTGTTGGTGTAATTAATGACATATTGACTTATTTATTGGAGGCATTTTTTAATGCATTTCTTTTTGATTTTGGCAGCATCAGTCCTCCATAGCATTCAGCTAATCATTGGGATCAACGTTTGACTTTGAAAACGACCAAATCCAAAATAAAATCAGATAAATTAAAGAACGTCTTCAGTGAGACGGACGAGTGACGGATCAGAAACATTTCATGAGAAGTCGCTGCTGTCGACTCATTTCTGTTGATAAGCGACAGAAACGATTGATCGATTACTGATAGATTAGTAGATACAGATTCCTGCTCAGTCAGAGCAGCTGGTGAACTCAGTCAGGAGGACTCCCTTCAGCTTGGCTCTTTCACAATAAGAGCCCAACATGTCTGGGTGACATCAGTGCCACGTGGAGCTGCTGCAGTTACTCCCCTCTGTAATCTGCAGCGCTTCAGACCGACTGGGTTCTGACTTCATGTTCCCTCCACCAGCCGGGTCACAGCCCCACATTTGTGTCAGGATCTGGTTCTTCTGCTCTGAATACTGTAACATAACCAGCAGCTGCAGGACAATCGCTTTGTTGTGAGAGAAGAAGAAACAAATGACTGAAAAAAAAGGCCCAAAAACAAAGAGACGATTTTTCACCGATATGGTCAAATGTTACGTAACGTTCTCTGATGACTGAAAATAGCTCCAAACATCAACAGAAGCTGATGTAAGAACTAAAAATACCAAGTTCCTGTTCTCTCCCCGACTCGTCTCATTGTTTTCTCTCTCTTCATAACAAGTGAATTAATTCAGCAGAACCGAAGTCGCGCCTGTGAGCTTCAGACTGAAAACGTCTCCAGGTCAACGGTCACAACCTCCCTGATCCTCCGACTGTTCATCTCAACGAGTCCAGAACCTGCAGAACCCGCACGCTGCCTGCTGATCGCCAACATAACTGGTTTTCATTGGTCAGTTAGATTAAATAAATCCTTCAGCTCTGGTACAGGATCAGGGATCAGTCATGCTGCTAGCTGTAGCTCCTCCAGAACTGAAGCCCAGAGCGGGCAACGGGACCGGGCTCAGCAGCCCAGACGAGGGCTAGACCAGGACCGAACACGGCCTCCAGGACTGACTGAGGCCAGTTTAATGACAGGAATATAAGAACTGTTACCAGGCGACTTTAGGTTACGAGGCGGGTTCAAGCTCGGCTGTGCTGATACGAAGCGTCTGAACAGTCGAACAGCTGAATAAAGACGTTTCCTCTCTCGTCCCAGAGGCTCCTTCAGCTCCAGGAGAACTAGCAGAACTGAAGAAGCCTCTTGGACGAGGGCTGAATCGTCCGGTTGACTACGATACAGCACTCTGTTTGAATACGGAGGCCTTTATCATCCTGAAATGACATTTTCAAAGAGCAAAGAACTCAAAGAGGAACCATCATGAGGTCTGTAATTGTTAATTTGTTAATTTCAACCTTTAGGTTTTAAATCAAATTAAAGACGGTGGACAGAACGCTGACGTCTTTAAACCAAGCCTGATCCAGGACCAGTCCTCTCCGTGATCACATTAACCAGTTAGACTGCCGAGTCCGACACAAGAGCTTCTGTTGTGCAGTCTAATAAAAGACCACACCTATCAGAGCAGCAGCTGGGTGGAAAACACACAACGTCCGGGACAACTTTTACACCACCAAGTCACCACACCCAGAGTGTGCAGAGGTCAGCGGCTGCCTGCACATCCAGCTGAAAGCTGACGACTCAGAGAGAGACGAGCACAAGAGGAACACGCTCAGATTCAAGTTCTCACTGTTCAGAAGCTGCTGATTCAAACCGTGTTTCAGGCTTCTGAACACAAAGCAGTGCAGGTTAGCATCATGCTACGCTACGCTACAAGATCTGTAAGAAAAATGCATTTGTGTTTAAAAAATAACTCCCCTGCAAACTGATCAGTGATGGAAAGAGACAGGAGGGCCGTTCACACCTGCTCATAAACACACTACATGGTTTTCAGATGGAAGGTGGATTTAGAGCATGAAGCCAGCAGTTCCTCCTGCTTCCAGTGTTTGGTGCTAAGCTAAGCTAAGCTAAGCTAAACATGTTGATCGCCTCCTTGACAAACATCACAATTGTAAAAAAGGAGTTGAAGGAAACATTCTCCAATCAAGAGAGAATTAAATCTACTTTAAAATAAAAATGTGAAGTAAGAAAAGAGTTTCATAGTTATGATGAACTGTGTTCATTAAAGCTGCTCTGCACGTTCACAACCCTCCACATTGTTCGTTCGAGCCTCTTAACTGGGAGGCTTTTCTGCTTATGTAGGTGTTGAGTCACCATAACTGGAATATTTTGAGGTTTTGGTCTGTCGGTCAGAGAAACCGAGATATCTAAACGATAACAAGATTCATTCTTTAAACTGTTCAAGACAACATTAGCTTTTTAAAAATATTTCATAAACTTAATAGTCAGTTAATCAAATAATTAGTAACTGCAGACATTTATTGTCATAAATTAGGGTGACCGGACGTAGTCATCACAGCAGCACCAGACTCCATTAACAAATGTGGTGATTTTAAGAGTTGTTGAGTTAAAACAAACTTTCTAACGTAGTGAAACTGTGTCTCTAACAGATTGTAACTCATTGTGTCCTTGCTGTAAATTCAGCATTAAATCTTTCAGCTGCAGTTGTTTGTCTCCTTGTAAAAAGTGTCAGTTTGTGGCAGCATGTCTGTACCAGCCTGTCTGCTTCTGTGTCTAAAGTGCTAAAGTCTTACCTGCCAACATTGATCAGCTGTTTGAACACACTGTTTACACTGATTTCACCATTTACACTCCATTTATGAAAGAAGAAACATGTTATTGATCTAAACATGGTCACATGTTACAAAGACACTAAACAGGAACAATATCGGCTCCTTCTTTGTCCCCGTGGAGAAAGTCCCCAGACTCCCTTAACAAATGTGTCAGTTTAGTGAGTTGTTGAGTTGGAGACACTTTATAAACTCTGTGAAACTCTGTCTCTGACTCATTCTGCATTATTTGGACCTTCTTGTTAATTCAGCAAATGTTCTACGTGAGATTTGATCTCAGGTCGTCACTGGAGACCGATGTTAATGCCAAATACATACAGACAATTAGTTTATTTGCCCCCCTTTTATTTCATAGCTGATACATTTGGATATTTTAATGATAAATTGTCCATCACACTGGAAATCTGGTCACCTTATAATAAATCCTGGGCAGAGTTCAGACACTCTGCAATTAGCAGAGTAACATCCAAATCTTTAGGGCCGCAAACTGGATGTCGATTTATTAAATTGGAAAGATTCAATAGATGCCATCTGTTTGTGAGAGAGGAATGAGGCCAGTGTGAACTGAAAGAATGAGAAGAAAAACAGGAACTGAGGCACACAGCTCTCCCTCTCTGTAAATCAGCGGCGGTGAAGGGGGGTGGGATTATGGACTGGGGGTAATCGTCGTGTCCACAGAGGGATTACACCGTGCTCGGCCTGCTGCAGACATCGCTTTTTGGGGGGTTTGGCAGATTGGAAACTGTGTGGCCGAAATCTATTTTTCATCAGTGACACTGGGACGTCAGGGTGAGCGTGACAAACACACCGAGGGTGTGGATGCTGAAGCAGTCTGACAACACTCAACTTATTATTATTTAATATCAAGAGTCACAGCAGGAAGATGGATCCATATTATCATTAAACGTGTAGAAAGAATCGCTCCAGAAGATGAAATAACGCACGAGTTTGTGAAGGAAAGACTTCTGTTTGCAGTTTAATACCAGTTTCATTATCAGAAACCTGTCAGACCCTCACAAGGCAGATTTGAGGGAAGTGATCAGTGTTGAACCTCCTCATGAAGAGTTCCTTCATGTTGTGGAGGCATTTCTTCATCAGGACTCAGACGAGGTATACATGTTGTGTTTGTCCATCATCTCCCATAGACTTCAATACCGCTGAAACCACAGTCAGGCCCCAAAGAAAGGTTCAGTGGCATAATGACCCTTCCTTCTGTTTCAGGTTCCTCGGTCTGAGGAAAATGTCAGCTGCTGTTAGCCGGTTGGATCGCTGAGCCGCCCTCAACGCTGCAGAAAACCACCGCGGCACCGCCGTCTGAGGGCGCGTTCACTGGAAGCTTCCTGTCCAGGGAGAGGCAGCGTCGCCGACATGGTGGTCAGAAAGTCGGGCGGGGCGTGACCTACATTCAGCACTATTAACGGCTGCCTGTTTTACAGGAAACACATAATTATGCCGAAGCAAACAGCACTACATAATCTGTTTCATGGGAACTTCATCATCAACATCAAGGACTTTGAAAGGATTTAACAGGCCGAGTTCCCTCGAGTTCGTGGGAACTTTCGAGGTTAATTAGCGCTACAACAATGAGAATTTCCATAATAACAACTAGCAGAAAAACACACATGACAATTAAGACCCTGCAGACACCAAATCAACGGCAGTGAAATGAAGGCGATGAACACCGACTGCTGCAGCGCCTCATGTCTCCTGCGTCTCTGCACCTGAACACACCACACAGACGGCAGCCGACGGCCGACTGCCTCGTATGTTCCTGCAGCTGCGTGAGACGAGTTAACTCTCTGAACCAGCGGGGGGCGATAGTCTGCGTTCATCATTCAAAAAAGGGAAACCAGAAGACACCAGATATTAAAACCTCTACCGTAAAGCGCTCTCTCTCTCTCTCAGGTCCATCACAGACCGGAGCCTCACAAACCCAGACGCACCTGACGATGTGCGAGTCCACTGACGGTTTGTTCAGACACAGACACGAATCTGTTGGGACTGAGTTTCAAGCAGCAGAGCGACCAAACTGAAGGAGGATGGAGATAAAGAAACGGGCCACTGAGTTCACACTGAAGATCTCCACTCATCTATTAGTGATGAAGATGCTGAGCAGGAGGAGGAGGAACTGGATGTTTGCAGGATGAACAGAAACTGAAGGAATCGAGCTGTCGCTGTCGTCTGTGAACATCATGAAGTCAGATGTGACGCGGATTTAAGCTCATATTCATACAAATATATTTATGTTGCATGTTTTCAGGTGACTGCAGGCAGGAGAGGATCCTTCTCCTGTGAGCTGATGAAGAGGCCAACATTCATACTGGTTCTTGTGCTTTCAGCTCCGTAAATATTTCATCAGTGACACTAGTTTCCTTTACATCATCAGGTCAGGATATAAAGGGGGTTTGGTGTATCAGGTTCAGTACCAGGGAACAATCGGGTCAACGTGAGGTTTAACAGATGATCAGAACATCTGATTGTGCTGCAGAAGAAATCAACTCATCCTGACAAAACGTCAATGCAAGGATAAAGAAAATGTCAGCAGCTGTTTGCGTCCAGTGCTGCACGAGATTTATTCAAAACATCTGAACCGTTCTGAAAATAAAACGTGTTTTTTCAACCAACCAGCGACCAGGAGAAGACAGAAAGAGACTTTAGAGGTTTGGCTGGTTGTCTTGAAGCTTCACTCTGGTTTTCTGTATCGTGAAGCTCAACTACAAGTTAACTGCAGAGGATCGGATCAAAACTGGACCAATCAGATCTCTGCAGAAACAAATCCAGCATCCCTACAGGATCCTGACACGGACAAAACAGTTGAATGTATATTTTAATCAACTCGGAGTGACTTTGGGTTTAAACCAGTTCACTGAAACAAAAACTGTAAGAATATAATAACTGATGCATTTAAATTACGGGTGCACAATCACAGCGCGGCCGAGTGAAACAAAGGTAAATTACCACGATGTCATTCAGTGCACGTTGGTTTCACACGCCGCCTCCACACAAAGCTCACCTGCTGCTATGACAACAGACTCTGCTAAACGAAAGGTGTGTGGACTTTATAAAACTTACTGCTGATGGTGGACAATAACAGCAACACTGTGCAGGAAAACTCATGAAGACGATTCTGAACAAAGCCGATTTCTGCGCCTCATTCTCGACATTTAAGATAAACAGCTGGACACTTCACACAAACCTTTACTTTAATAGGACAGTAAACAGCTGCTTTCACTCTCAGTCCAACACTAGCAGAGAAACATGGCGGCACGAAACACGAAGTGTGTTAAAATAATCCACACACACGTTCATCAGACTCTGTTTGTGTCACGATGGACAAACTGTTATGAATGTGTAATAAAAATATCAAACTACTGATCATGTTCTCTCTAATTCTTCTTAAAGCTTTAACATTTAATATTTGGATTTTGTTTTCTGCAGCTTTATTAATTTAATTCAAACATCATGTATTCAAAGTATTCATCTCATTTTATCTCCAGCACTTCATTCATGGTTCTTCATGTGCTGCCGCTTCACATGTAAATTCATTTATCTCTTCTGATCCGCGCGGACCTGAAGTGTTTTCACCGGTTGCTATGGTGATCCAGAGATTACCTACCTACCCGCCTCGTTTCTTTATCTCTTAGCCTTTCAGGTGGAGAGGACTCCTGTAACACCGACTGTCTCACACGGACAGAGGTCAGACATTTCAGGTAGTTTTCCACCTGTATGTGAACATCGTGTTTATATAAAACATCTAGAAAAACAACCAGTGACGCTGGTTAACACCTGATCGAAGGCCACGCTTCAGACAGAGCTACACTCTCAGTCAGTCAGTCAGTCAGTCAGTCAGTCAGCCAGCCAGTCAGTCAGTCAGTCAGTCCTGGGAAACTTAAACAGATCGGACCACATTCCTGCTGCTCGGCGTCCGTTAACCCTGCAGCAGCAGCAGCAGCAGCAGCGGCGGCGTCTCAGTTTCCTCTGGTCCCGTTAGCTGGCAGCGTTACAAACACGCTCCGCTATCATCAAAACCACAAACCTGTCGGGTGACTTTCTGCTTCACAACGACACCCACAAGATTAACAGACATGTTTTGTATCGTCATAGTTTAAACGATCTGTTGCTCTCACGCCAACTTTCTGCAGGTAAAAGAGGAGAAAGTCAGCTGGCACCACAAGATCAGCACTTCATAATCACATGGATTCAATAAAGCATATTTCCTCCCTGCTGCTCAGCACCAACAGACGGACACTGAACATCAACGCAGCGCCGACACAGCGAGGAGGCGACACGCTGCACAGAAGAGTCCATCTGTGTACGTCCACAGACCAGGAGCTCGTCCACAGACCAGGAGCTCGTCCACAGACCAGGAGCTCGTCCACAGACCAGGAGCTCGTCCACAGACCAGGAGCTCGTCCACAGACCAGGAGCTCGTTCACAGCGTCAGTCTCAATACGCTGCTATCTGTTACACATTTCTTAATCCGGCTGTTCGACAGGACGGAGAGATACACAAACTACAAACTACCACTGCATCACAGGAAAACACTGAAAACCACAAGTCAAGACCTCCATCAGAAGGAGCCACAGAACTGCCTGAACAAGTTCTTCTTCTCTGAACCAGTGACATGATTTCATCTCCTTAGTTTACATTAAGAGAAGAAATCCAACAAGTGGACCGCAGGGATGATGATCAATAGGTCCCTCGTTATTCTCCTCCATCAGCTTCATGCGACATCTGATGTTTAAATCAAGTCTCAGCTGCTTAAGTTGTTCATCAGAATGCAGCAACTCTGTTTCACTGTGAAGCTCCAGAACTGTTCTGTGGACCACGACACTCCACCTGACTTTATAAACTTCAGATGATAAATAGTCTCAACAGACGCTAAAACTGGCACAAACTATCTGACAGAAGAAGAAGTGAATCAGATGAACAACGTGAGCAGACGTCTGAGGTCAGTATCGATCTCAGTGAACTCCTCCTGACCTCTCGTCTCTCCTGTCGACACACCAGCGTTCTTCACCACATCCTCTCTGCTGCAGCCTCACCAGCTGCTCTCGTCTCTTCTGCAGGTTCCTTCTGAGGTTTCTCCCGCCTTGTGTTTGTGTCGTCTGTGTGCTCTGACTCTCAGCCCCCGGACGGTCACACCGACACACCGACACACTTTATGACCTCTCGGCGTGCTGCGACGGCTCGCACAGGAGAAACAAACACCGACTCTTTCCTGCAGAGGCTTTCTGACATTTACACTGTGATGTTTGACCGTCAATGATGAATTAAATCGTCGGTTTACCCGACATTAGTGTGCAGAGTAATCAATAACAGGACTCAGAGCTTCAGCTACACTCAGACAGGAACACAATCCTGAATACTGCACGAAACTAGGAGGAAAAGACGAATCAATACAAGAAGGGAAGCAACGATTTTAGATTTGGATGGTATGATTATAATGTATTAATTTACTTTACATAAAATCACATGAACATGTTTGAGTTTAGAATTTTTACTGTGTTTTAACCCCAAGATACTTATTGTTGCTTCTGCTTCCTTATAAAAACAGAAATAAGAAGAAAATCATGAAACACGTATGAAAACTTCTCCAATGTGCCGCTGCACCAGGTTCGTTTTCATTCCGTCTGCAGTTTCTTGCCTGTATTTGTTAAATTTCCTCAGTGAACAACGAAGAAAGATGAGACATCAGGTCTCTCTTTGAGAACGAGCCGAGTCTTTACGGTGACTAACCGCGACTCTTCAAACCGCCGTCACTCGCTGCATCCCAGAATACAACCGTCAAAAATGACTTTCTGAATTCTGTTGTTTTCATATAATATCTACATTTATACTCGTGGTGTCACCATTTCATTCTCAAATCGAAAAATCGCTCAAATGATCTTTTAGTTACAATAATCAAAACCACAGGATTCACCCGGTGATGTGCATGTCAGGGGCTAGCTTAGCGTTAGCCTGCAGCATCACTTTTACACCTGCGTTACTGTTTACATGGACGATTTTAAACCTGCTAATAACAGGAAGTTGACTCTAAACACGCTGCCAGTGGACGAGTCCGTGTTTTTCGTGATCACGAGCACATTAGAAAACCAGCTAACAGCAGTTGATCATTGATCATCTGAATGCATCCAGAAGACGTTAAACTTGCTTTAATCAATAATATTTTAGAAATACGTGGTTTTATCTGGAGCTGATGATGAAAGTTGCAATAACTAACCTGCATAAAGACACCAGGAGCTGCTGCTGTAAATGTCTCTGTAAAGAAGAGTTTGTCAGGACAGAACATCAATGATCTGATGATCTTTACTGATCGACTCACTCAACCTTTCTCTTTGTTTCCAGGATCTTAAGCCTGAGAGAACCTGGATGTTTCCCCAGGATGTGAGTCGGCCCTGTGTGAGGTGCGTTCAGGATCAGAAGGAGGCGAGCGTACCTATGAGAGCCTGGAAGAGGTTGCTCTGGAAGATGTCGATGACCCTCTGGATGGAGTGTCGGAGCTGCCGGTCCTCGGTGTGCTGCAGCTTGGCCCGGTACTCCTCCAGCAGCAGCAGGGCTCGCTGTGCATCTGGACCACAGGAGGAAGCAGCAGAGGTTCATTCTGGGCCTCAACCACTAATAAAACTAATCTGAGACGCTGGTCTGAATAAACAGCTGCTGCAGTAATCCTCAGAGCTGAAACACTGAGCGGCACCAGCTCTATCAGACCACACTGTAATACTTAATACTCCAGTTTAATACCACAGAATACGAAGACATGAGTATAAAGTATGAATGCAGTCTGGTTCAGCTGACTGAGGCCTCTCACCCACAGATACGTATAAAGGTCAGTGTATCAGGATGAGCTCAGATTTGGGTCTAAAGTGCATCAAAACTTCTCATTCAGACTAAAGAAAATCAGATTAAATGCTTATGTTGAAATTATAAAGTGTTTAACACACATCCACGACTATGTAATCACTTTAAAGGCCTGATATTAAGGATTTAATTCATTTTAAGCCGTTTAAGGAAGATGCTGAAATAATAAAGTATAGAGCTGCGATTTAACAATGTTTTAAACATACAGAACACACAGATAGATATTCAGTTTACTGTGACATTAAAACATCCAAATCCTCAGAGAAACTTCAACACTTCTGCTTAAGAAATGACTTCCAGTGATGAATCCTTTTATTAAACACTTTCATTTTAAAGTCACTTTCTGTTTGAGTGACGAATCAGCTGTAAATAAAGGTCAGTGCTTCTGCACAGATCAGCGACATGTTGGTCCATTAATCAGTTCTCAACACGTTCTGCTTCTTCAGTGTGAAGATCTGCTGCTTTTCTTTGGCATTTCTGACAGTAAATGAAGATTCTCTGAAAAACTACAATGAGCAGTTTTCACATTGTTTTAAAGATTTTACAGACCAAACAATCAATCAGTTAACAGAGAAAATAATCTCCAGATTAATCAGCGATGACAACAATCGTTAGTTGCGGTCCTACATGTCAGTCCGATATCAGATACTATCAAGTGTCGCAGTATTTGCTGTTACGTGTGAGATTTTTCAAAAATATTTAAATCTGTTAAAGCTTCTTCAGGCTTTTATTTTGAAAAGAAAGTGCACACAAGTCAGTCCAGGTCAACAGAACCAGGCGTGTTTCTGTAGAACTGAAGTTAGCATCTTCCTGGTTCTGTCCGGAAAAGATTCAGGGATTTATGGATTTTGGATTGTTGCTCAGTTCAAAGGCCGTCGAGAGTTTTGATTCTGCGATCATTCATCTGGTTCAAACTTCTCAAATGTTACGTCTTTCCACTTTTCTCTCTTTTAAAATGATCAAAAACTGAATATCTCTGTTATCTGAATAACTTTTACTTATAGTTGCAACTATTGATTGTGTTCATTGTCGATTAATCTGCCAAGTATTTCCTTGATTAATCGATTAGTCGTTTGGTCTCTCAGACGTCGTGTTTTGTTCACAACAAAGATTTTCAGTTTACGAAAGAAACCAGAAATTATTCACATTAAACCAGCTGGAGAAGAAACTTGTGGCTTTTATTTCTTAAAGAATTACTCAAACTGATTACCTGATGATCAGAAATACCTGATTAACTTAACAACTAATCTGTTAACGTTTATAGTTCTGGTGGTTTTTCATATTTAATATCAACTTAAACTTTACGGTCAGGTCAGATTGTAGCTCATGAGAAACTCACACGTTTACACAAACATTCTAGTTGTAATTTCATAGGTTATAGGTGTTTTGTTTTGTTAATATTTAACTATTAGGGCTCTTAAAGTTACTACTTTAACTTTTTTCTGTGTTTTTTAAAAAGCTTTTATCAAACACAGAAACATGTAACAGAGGCAGAATACAGTTTACAGTTTATCAATAAGCTTCTTAGTCAAAATGTAATTGAGAATTTAATGACTAAATGAACTCGAGCATCTTTTTCTGTGTTATTATCTCTAAAATATCAGCCGATAATATCAGTCGGGCTCCAACAACAAACTCAACTCTAGATATTTAACAGATAACTGAAATCCTGAGAGCTTCTTTTATATCAGTTGATTAATATTTTTTGTTTTAATTAATTTTTTTTGCTGTTTTTGTCTTTCGCTCAAACAGAAAGTGATATTAAAACTTCACTTCAGGCTCAGAGAACGTGTGACGGATATTTGTTTTAATATAGAAACGACTGAAACAGATTCACTTCACTGAGAATTTAATGATTATAAATTAACTCGAGCATCTCTTTCCTCATTATCATCTCTTAAAAACTAAATGTTTGCATACTGGCCAACATAAAGACACGCAGGGATACTTTTAGATCAAGTATTTGACCCAGTTGGGTTTCTTCATTTGTTATAATTGTATTTTTCTGACTGATATGTGATTTAAGACCAAAACATATAAATGTGTTTGTTAATAACAGAGTGTCTGTGTGGGACTGCAGGTCAGAACACAGAGCAGATACTAACAGACAGATGTTATTTCATCATTAAATCACTTTGACTGGTGTTTTTATTTCACTTCTTGTCTTGTTTTCTCTCACACAGAGATATTAAAACCTCAGTGGGAACTAATGAGAGTCGGTTTCTATAGTTATTGACATTAGAGAGGTGAAGTGATCGATCAGGTGACAGTATTGATCAGTGGACCTGAGCCGGCTCCAGGGGCTCAGTGGAGGTTCTGGTGAGACTGTGGGAGTTAAACATAGTGACTCAGTATAATCAGGTTCTGTTAACTCCCGGCACTCTGACTCGGTTCCTCGGTGGTTCCGTGGTGAACGACAGTACCGTTAGTGTGTCTGTGTGCCGGCAGAGTGTGCGGACCGTCCGGCTGTGAGCAGCAGCGCTGCTGTAGTAAATATTTCATTAATATTAGAGAGTATTTTTAGTTGGGCTCGCCTCCAGACAAGGTGCCCCACATACAACTTGGTTAGCAGCGGCGGCGGCTAACCGGCTAGCCCTCGACTTTAACTCACTTTACCTGCCCCGGCACGGCACGGCACGGCTCGGTGAGGCCGGGATAAGCCGTGTGCAGGGAGTTAGTGTCGAGTTGTGAGCGTGTTTCAGTGAGTTTGTGTCGCTGTTGTGTGTCTTTGGCGAGGCTGCAGTTGGACTTTTCTCCCAGCAGGCAGCCGCTAGCCGAGCTAGCTTGCTAGTTGATACGTTGGAGTGCGAGCGGCTTACCTTTCTTCCTGACTGGCATGGTCCGGTCTGGCTCGGCTCGGCTCGGTTTGGAGCTAGTTCCGTGTTAGCCACATACACTCCGCACACACAGGGCGGTTTTTATCGATTATCCCTCCAGTTAAAGCCCGCTGTCAGCGCTCCAAGTCCGGGCTGAAGAAAATCCCTCCACGACGACACCAAGTTCCCTCCGAGCCAAACAACCGTCAAACTAACTGTCAGGGAAACTGACACGGCAACGGAAATAACCGCCGCGGGTCTCCGGGGGACACGGACACTCACAGCCGGGAGTCCCGCTTCAAAGTGCCGCCGCAGAGAGCGAGCAGCGTCCGGCGACGAGCTCCGGGCTTCACCGACTCTCCGTGCTGTGCTCCCCCCGCCAGAGAGGCTCCCTGCCCCGGCGTGCACCGCGCAGGCTGACCGGCGTTAGAAAGTGGAGCTGCCGCCTTCACCGCCAAACTCCGTGAGACAAACAGTGCGTGTCCGTGCGGTGCATGCGTGAGCCGCGCGCGCTGCTGCTGCTGCTGCTGCGGTGAGGGAAACGATCCGCCCCGCAGCTCTGATGCTTCTCCCGCAAACTAAACTTCAGCCTGGTGTCACACCTCAGCCCAGCCCGCACGGATGGACCCGCACTGGCACGCACACTTATTATTATTCCCCGCACAGCCCGCCTGGTGCATTCGTGTCAAACTTCTCTCAGTGTAAATCCCTCCTCTCTTTTCTCGCACTTCCTCTTTTTTCCTCCTTCTCCTCCTTTCTTCCTCTACTTCCTCCTCCCTCCTCCCTCCTCCTCCTCCCCAGGTCGACAAATTCCAAACTTTCCTCCAAAATGGCGTCTGGCAGCTGAAATGTTGAACCATGTGATTTCCAGGAGCGCCCAATCATACAGCTCACCTACAAGGAGAGAGGAGAGGAGGAGGGAGAGCAAAAGTTTGAGGAGGAGAGGAGAGAAAGGAGACAGGAAGAAAGGAAAGGAGATGAAAGGAGATGAAAGGAGAACAGAGGAAAGGAAGAAAAGGAAAGGAGGTGAAAGTTTGATTCAAAGAAAATGGACTTAAGGAAAGTAAAGAGAAAGATGTGAAACTAGACTGAAGGGAGGAAGATGAACTGGAGGGTCGAATAAGTGATTAAATAGATTAACGAAGAAGACAGATGATGATGATGATGATGATGATGAAGAAGAAGAAGAAGAAGGGATTAGAGCAGAGCTGAGTGATTAATCGATTAATCTCAGAGTCTGTGATTAATTATTACATTTGGAACATTTTATTGTACACAATCATTATTTTATTTAAGTTATTACAGTATTTAAATGCATCTCAGTCTCAGATTGTTTCCTGAAATGAACTTTAATTAGATTTGTCTAATTATTTTATTTATAAAACTTAACAACACAACATTGTGATAATTGATTGTTATTTATATGTTTTTATTACGTTTGCGCCGTCATCAGACCGGTGCAGGTGTTCAGCTGTCTGTGGGGAGAAAACAACACAGTTACATATTAAATTCAACCTGAAGAAAAGTTTAATTCTGTGGTTTTGCAGAAACGTGTTTGTATTCTGTTAATGGATCAATAATTCATTTGTCATTTGTATTAATCCTCTTTTTTTAATCGCCCATTAAGATATAAAATAATGATTGACCTTATAATTTAAACAGATCTGTAAATAAATGTATTAACGTTTATTTTGATTGTAGAATTATTAAAGAATGAACATCTTTATTTCTGTGACTCGACTCGTCCTCCAACAAACAAACGTCTTTGTTTGTGTCACGTTAGATAAAATAACAGAGACAAAGTGTTTTGTGACGTTTTGTGTAATTAATATGTATTTTAATGCTCTCAGAGAACATAAATGTGCTGACAGATGATTCTCCGTCCTGTTTGATGGGACGTTGTTACCTGGAGCAGGTGCTGTCAGAGGTCAGAGGTCAGCCGGGTCCTTTGGTCCTGATGAAGATGAAACGTGCTCCTCCTCTTCCTCCTCTTTGTCCCTCGCCGTCTCTCATGTCGTCTCTCATGTGCTGATGCAAACCACTCGGCGCTCTGGCCCAGATTAAAGCGAGCAGCTCCGGTGGAAGAGGAGGCCTTTATTTTTAGACGGCCATGTTTAATGAATGACCTCGCCTTGAGTCTCGGCTCGTGGCGGTGAAGTCGAGGAGGAGAGGTCTGCTCGCTCTCACGCCATCCGCCACCTCCTGACAGCCACACCGGACACGTTCACCTCAGACGTGATGAGGCAGAAGGATGCCCGGGGGCGAGAGGTGCTGACGGCTGATCAACGTGTTCGATAACAGACATTTATGTTTTTATTCTTCTTTCACAGCAAGTGAAACTGAATTTAATCCAGGATGGTCACCTCCACTCTGAGCCTCACGCTGCAGTTTCACCTGATACATTCAGTGAAGATCAGATCGTTTTGTAGCCGTTAATAAGTGAAACCAGGATCACAAGCTGATCTGAAGAAATGTCAGTTACTCCTTTTATTAAGATGATTCACTGTAGCTGCTGAGACTGTAACACATCTTATGGAACTTGTTCACAGCAGCAACACTGTTTCTTAAAAACTGATTTTAAAGTCCGGATCGTGTGTTTTAACAGGTCGAGATCGGCGACAGAAAACAGAGCTGAACTTTTCACAGCTTCTGATTTCTGTGTTTGTTGTGACGACACGTTTCTGATGTTTTATCACAACATGGATCATTTTCATCACACCTGCATGAAGAACTGGCACTTCTGTTCTCAGGTGTTTTTCAGGAGCCTTTTACTTCAGAACTTTTGACAGGATGTGAAACAGGCTCATTAGTTTTAATGATGAGAGAAGTTCACATGCAAAGTATGACGCTACAGCCAGCAGTTAGCTGTTAGCTGTTAGCATATCGCTCAAACACAGAATTAACCTGCTGACTAAAATTAAGTTCATTAAACATCATCAAACTATTTTACTTCAGACACTGTGAGTGATTAAAAACATCTTTCTGTCACTTCAGATTAGGATTACTGTTTGTGTTTATGTTTTCAGTAAATGGTTGTGTGATGTAAGTAAGAGACAGACTGACCGCATTAATGCTGATGAGTGTCTGAGCTGTGTGTGTGTGTGTGTGTGTGTGTGTGTGTGTGTGTGTGTGTGTGTGTGTGTGTCACACACTCCGGCTGCCAAAGTCCAGATTTATGCCAAGATTAATTATGAGCATGTTGTCCAGATCGGGATGAAAACTGACATGACATGTGCAGTAATCACATCACAGCGTCACAGCAGTGCTCAGGCCCGGTCCACTCACTGCTGGTTCTGATGCAGATGGACCATAAATCCTGCTGTCTGAAGCCTCGTGGTGTTTCTGTTACATGTTGTTGGTGAAGTTAAAGGAATTTTAGGGGAAAAAACAACATAATATTGAACAGTTTCCAAGAAAAGGCCTTAAAACAGGAAATACACTAAATATTGTTGTATTTGAAATCTCGTTGGTTAAACAATGTGTCAATCATTCGATGGCTCAGAGGGGCGGGACCAGACACCTCTCTGTGTGATCTCTCATTGGCTGTTGCAGTCCACAGGGCGGGCGTAGAACTCCTGTCTGTTTATTTAATACTGCGTCCTGTAATTTTATGTTTTTAATGGTCAGATTTATTTAATAAACTTTAACGTGCAATATCTTACTTTATATTTGTCGTTATTTTTATTGCTTGTTTTTTCTTTTATTATCTTAATGTTATTCTAAGTAGTGTTCATGAGTCTCTTAACCTGTTCCTGATTTATTTGTATCCCGTTCTTTTTTAAATGACTTGAACTTGATTTTGATATGTTTGAAATGTGCTATATTAATAAAGTTTGATCAGTTGATAATTAAACACATGGCCGGAGGTCGGAGTTCATCTAACAATCACCAGTGTTGACAAACAGCATCAAATTCAATCACAAAATTCTGTGTTTTGAACTAAACGTGTTGTGAAATTGATGAAGTGGACATTTGGGAAGAAGAGAGACACTTTCTGTTGGAGAGTTGTTGATTACTGAAACATCCAGACGCTTCATCAACGAGTTGGCAAAGCTTTGTAAATGTTTGTTTGTTTGTTGAATGACCTGCCTGACATGGTTTCAAGTCTAGTCGTGGCTGCGTCAATCAGATTATTTCTTGCAGCAGTGTTTTGTACAAGTTGTTGTTTGTTAATAGTTGATTTAAGATTAAAGTGCATTGTGGTCATAAAGCCTCGGAACAAACAAAGGCAGGAACAAGTGATTCAGCTTCAGCTGTGGAAAGAATGTGATGAATTTTGTTTAGGAGGTGAAATAAAGTCTTTGTCATGTTGTTGATGTGTTCTTCAAAACAGAGATGAGGATTGAAAAAGACATTTCTGGAACCAGCGAACACAGAATTTACTTCTGACCGGTTTTGGGTGAAGAAGCAGTTCTTCAGGTTTCTCAGTGTTTAGAAGAAAGTCAGAAGTCTCTAATATTTGATTTGTGATTTCCAGTCTGAGCAGCTGGTGAGAGGCGTCAGGCTTCATGGTGATGTACAGCTGATTGTCATCAGCATATAAACGAGAACCTAGCTTTTATTTATTGATTAGCGTTTTCGAGTGGTAACATGTGAAAAGGACTGAGCACAGATCCCTGTGGCACACCGTGACAGAGTCTGGGTGCACAATGTGTTCAGCCTAGTTTAGCACAATCAGTGGAGGCATCTCGTCAACAAGTAATCCATCAGATGTTCAGGAAGATTCTTTTTTTATTTTGCAACACAAGGTTGAATGATGAAATGAGAGTTTGATGCTACACAAACACAGAACATACAGGGAACCTGCTAGCTTAGCTGCATCAAAAGAGAACAAATCCATTTCCAGTACTGTCTGATGTACATGTACAGCTCGTTGACTAACAAGTGATCCTACATGCTAATGCTATAAACCAGTGGTGTCAAACTGATCCAGTAAAGGGCCGCTGTGGCTGCAGGTTTTCATTCCAACCAAGCAAGAACACACCTGATCCAAATCAGGTGTGTTTCATTTCAACCAAGCAAGAACACACCTGATTTGGATCAGGTGTGTTCTTGCTTGGTTGGAATGAAAACCTGCAGCCACAGCGGCCCTTTACTGGATCAGTTTGACACCACTGCTATAAACTGTACAGACCAAATCACAGTGTTTGTTGACACTAATTATTAAACTGCCTGGTTTCATGATGTCATTTCAAACTTCATCTGTCGACTCAGAACACGCTAACAGTTTGCCAGTTTAGACGTTGTTGTGTGTTTTTGTTGCAACGTCACAATATATGTGGCCAACATCTGAGTAGCATGATGCTAACCACCACTTTATGTCACTGTTGTTACTTTGCACTAACTGTAGATTGAGGCAGTTATCAATTAATCGTAATGCTTAGTCATAGTTTACATTTCTTTTAGTTGTTGTTTAGAGATTAACATTAGCTGTTAGCCATTAGCCTCTTAGCTATTGTGGAGAATAGTGTTCAAAGACAACTGAGAGACAAAACAGTGTAAACACTGTAAGAATCCTTCTTTTCATTGAATGGACACAGGAAGTGAAAATATAAACGTCTGTCACCATATTGATCAGTTCAGACTGTTAAGTTTACAGAACTTCTTATCAAACAAATTTGTTCCAATGTGTCATTTTGTGTGGACCGTAAATCAGCAAGAAATTAAATGTTGTTTAAAGGTGAAATTTGTAAGAATTCAAGTTTAAACATTCAAAAAAATATCTAAAAGAATGTAAAGAAATTACAGTTTTGATGCTACGTTGGTGAAACACTGTCAAACTGTCTGAGTATACTTGTGATTTGTGCAGAGGAAAATCAGAAACGATCCAATGAGTCTGAATTGTTTGCCGAACTGTTATTGGTTTAACTGTTTAATTTATATCTTTTTTAATTTAATAACTGGCTTTTCATAAGTATGTCACATAGAAATATCTTATGTAAATAAAAAAATGAGTGTAAACACATATGAATGCCAATAAATGGTCGGTTAAAAAAAAAAAAGAGGCAACAAGAACCTTTATATCCTGCTGGTCCTGGTGGGCCCTGTCAAATAAAACAGACATTTATCTTTATGATTTATTCAACCTGGATGAGTCAGAATGTGACCTGGTGACAAACATCAACACTGAATATCATCAACAGGGGCGCCGCCAGGGATTTTGGGCCCCATGTCTCAAAGGGCCCCCTGTCAGTGCTGGGCCCTTGGAATCGTTCTAACCTTTCCCCCCCTGGCGGCGCCCCTGTTGATCATCACAAACACTGTTTTTATCTGATTGATGAGAAAATCAATTCATTTAAAAATGTGATACTTGTAATCTGTAAAGTAACTAGTAACTAAAGTGACCAGCAAAGCAAATACATGCAGTGGAGTCAGAAGTACAATATCTGGCTCCTAAATGTAGTGGAGTGGAAGTACTTAGTTACATTACATCACTGCGTCTGAACTACTTTATATACAGTTAGTTTAGTGATTCCAGTGGTTCCCAACCTCCGGGTCGGGCCCTCTGAAGGGGAACCAGTTCTGATGATCACATTCATTTTCACTTTGCATTTGATTTTTCTGAAATCTTTGATTTTCTGTCACATTTTGGAACATTTAGATGTAAATTGTTAGTTTGGAAGAGAAAATGAAGCTGCAGAAGACAAAGAAGGCGACACTGACACATCAGAGGACAACAGACACACTTAGAATCATCACATTTATTGATTATTGATTTCTCCATCTTTCAGTGGGAGCCCACAGGACAATAACATGTCAGCACACATCAGCATGAGGAGAAATTAAACATTATTCAGATCGTCTTAAAGGTTTTAAATGCCCAATAAAAAAGAAAATAGTAGATAAACATGTTAAAATAAGCAGGAAGCTGATGAGCCAGTGTAAAAACTCAACTATGTAAACTGGGTACAATGAAACACATTCAGACATTTATGTTAAAAAGACAAAAATAAAGACTTTGATGATCAGGTTGCATTGGAGCAGATTGTTCTATTAGTTCAGCACTTCAACATTTCTCACAACATGATGTCAATGTTTTGATTTGTTCTCTTCAGCATCAGATTTGTTTCTACATGTGTGTTCACATCATCACAGCAGAACTGCTCTCTTCATGTTCCTCACAGCGTCACACATTACAGTGACTGAGCTTCACTGTGAGAGCAGACGACAGCTGAAGGCTGCTGGTTACTTTAAATACCATTAATTAAGATGGTGAACGTGGTCGACGTTACACCTGCTGAACATCATGACTGGGCTGCACCAGCTCTTCATCAACCTGCTGCTACGTTTACACCTGAAGCTCTTCATCAACCTGCTGCTACGTTTACACCTGAAGCTCTTCATCAATCTGCTGCTACGTTTACACCTGAAGCTCTTCATCAATCTGCTGCTACGTTTACACCTGAAGCTCTTCATAAAATTATATTTTAACTACTAGCTGATTTCAAACTACTGATCCGGTTACATCATTAAAACTGAAGAAATGTCTCAGCTAGTAAAAACTTCTAGACTCTAGAGGAGTTCTTCTTCTCTCTCTACTTTAGCCATTAACTCTGCTCGTTCTCTCACGGCTGTCAGTTGCTCAACTCGTTGCTTCCAGCCTGGTTTACACTCAGATTTCTCTCCTTCAATAAGCAGGTCAATGTCGTCTGGAGTGGAGAGAGGATTTGGCTTCAGTGATATCTCTTTCAGTCTGTTTAAACACTTAGCAGAGCTCTCCATCAGTCTAACCACCTCAGCATGCACACGATCATATTCAGTCTCCAGTTTGTTACACAATGCCTGAACAGATGTCTTAGCATCTTGGGCTTTTAGGTACTTTTCTTCCAGCTCTTTCACTGTTCTCTTTTCTTTAACCTCCTTATACTCCCATCTATACGTCATATTATAATGCACACTCCAATGACATTTGTGTGCACACTTCTTACAGTTTCCATCTGATCCCATTGCACAACACTTACATTTATCTGCATCATTCTCATAGGGACAGGGAAAGTGACAGGTAAAATTACACTGCTGACAGTTGGTGATGAACTTTCCAGTACGAGAAATATCTATTTGAACAGGCTTCATGATAGTGACTTCAAACTCAAAGTTCTTATTCCTGCTGATCTCTGCCTCGTGCTCTTTCAGTTTCTCTTTTGTATCTTTTATCTGCTCAAGTTTGGCTAAACCAACTTTAACCTGCTTCTGCAAATTATATACTGAATTCTCGAGCTGCTGTCTCTCTCTGAGGACCTCCTTTGTCAGTGTCAAGCTTTTGGTTTCTATCTTATTAAAAGCATTAAGGAACCTTTTCGTGCTCTTTGTTCCCATGTTCCAAAACATCTGATCAAAGTTTTCGTCATTGTCTGATTCATCTTCATCCCTCATGCTGCCTGCTGCAGATGATTTGTTGTCCGCAAACAACGCTGAATTGTTGAATTTGAAGTGAAGTGGCAGCCCGTCTTCTGTTTTAGGACATGGGACACCTGAAGCTTTGATCGCCTCTATAACTGGTGGAAGCTGGCCGTCTGCAAATGTCACCAGAACTCTGATGTTTTCTGCCACATCTTTGCCAAAGATTGAGAGCACAGAGTCAAACACATATTTCTGTGTTGGTGTGAGTCGAGCTAAAGAAGCCTGAGCTACGAAACACACAGCGTCAATTTCACTGACACCACGCTGATCAGAGAATAGATTACGCAGCTGTTCTGTGATCTCCTTGTCTCTCTTTATGCCTCTTGTATCTCCAAATCCTGGAGTGTCAACGATGGTCAGTGAGTGGTCTATTTTAAATCCCTCCTGGTGGTTGATCTTGTACACAGTGACTTCAGAAGTCTGACTGTGAGCTTGTGATCTCAACTGATCCTCATCAACTAATTTCAACCGATATGAATCCTCCCATTCAACACCCAGAATGTAATTGATCATCCCATTGATGAGAGTTGATTTTCCAGCTCCGGTTGCTCCGAGAACCATGATGGTGCGATTATGTTTCAAAGACTCTTTCCCAAAACTAAAACGCCTGCATCCTGCAACACTGAGTCTTTCTTCTTCCAGAGGAACTTTATAAACGGGGAGACGACCTGGCTGGTGTTTCAGCAGTCTGCTTTTGTTTTTAACAGCATCAGCAAGTCGTTCTTTTGGGCGCACAACAAAGACAGAAGAGATGCTTTCTTTGCTTCTTCCAGCTTCACCACAATCACATCTGACCCTGACGACATATTCTGTCTCTGACTGAAGCCCTGAAATTATCGTCTTTTCAGTCTCAGACATCTTTTGGTTCCATTGGAGATCTTCCTCTTTCACCCTGCTGTCTGTTTTGGCGTACTCCACCATGTAGCTCAGGATCTGGACATCTTGTCCGAGTTCAGCAGGTTTGTCCCAGCTGACTGATACCTCACTTGAGTTTGGTTCAACTTGAGGTTTTCCAGGAGGGCTGCAAGGTAAAGTTTTAATGGAACCACTGACTTTATTGGCTGGTCCAACACCTACTGAGGTCACTGCTCTGCATCTGAACTTGTACTCTGTGTTTGGACTCAGATCGCTCACTGTGACTTCTTCAGCTTCTGCTGCCGTCTTTTCTTTCCATCCATCCTGTCCACTGACACAGTACTCAACAGAGTAGGAGGTGATGTTCTCTGCTCCAAACTTTGCTGGAGAAATCTTCAGCGTCACACTGTTGTGGTTTATGTCTCTGACTGTTAATGTTTCAGGCTTTGAAGGAGGCTCAAAGTTCTCAGTGACAGAGAAGCCGTCTTTATAGAGGAAGATGCTTGAACCTTTCTGTGTCTCGTCTGTTGAACCAACTGCCAAGAACTTAATGTTCTTGTTCTCCTTGTTGGCCTCTGCAAAGTCACTGAAGAGATTCGCTTTACTCCTTCTATATGCTAATTCTCTTGAGGCGTACCATTGTTCCTTCTCTACATCATGAGTACGAGACCCTCGAGCTTCGTCCGGTTTGGTTGTTTCTTCTAAGTACTCTGATAAAGTTGAGAGGTACGGTTCATCACTTCCCAGTGAGGTGAAAACAAAACACACAGCATGATCTGCACTGAGACTTTCCTTGTACAGGTCTGTTTCAGATGAGACAATCTTAGTATTCTTCATCATGTTGGTGAAAGACTTTAAGGTGTGAATTTCTCTCTCTTTACAGTCCATCCACTTGTTCAGGTCTTTGCTGTTGAAAGGAGAAGAATGTCTCTTCTTCAGGATCTCTGCGAGCACAGCCTCTTCTTCTCCTCCTCCTCGGATTGATGGAAGTTTCTTTGCCAAGGTTTGTTGGAATTCCAGCTTGAACCCAGAGCACATCTCTTTAAAGGTTTTAATCTTTGTGCCAATCTGTGGGAACTGCTGTGCAGTGGTGGTTTTCAGTGCATCATTGCACCTCATCTCCAGCTCACTGAAGTCCTCCAGAACTCTCTGTGACTTTTTAACTAATGTTAAACTTATCTGACGGACAAGTTTCGCAGAAGAATCTAAACATGTCAGTGGCAACATCCAGACCTTCATTGGTACGGCGTTTTCTCCGTTGGCTCCCAGCAATGTTGGCAAACTCTGATAGACTTGTATTGCATCCTGAAAGGATGTCGGAGTTTTCTGAAGTGAAAAGTCTCCAAAGAATCTGCAGGAGAATTTCTCAACTTTTTCTCTGTCTTTGTCTTCCATTTTCAGTGAACCTTCACCCTCTATAGCAAGACGGGGAATTTTCTTGATCATCACCTTCAAGTTACCCTCAACATCTTGATGATGTTCCTTTTCTGACACCTCACGGTCAAAGACAAAGAAGGCTTGTGCTCCATAAAGAATACCTGTGACTACATGTGTAGCTAACCCTTTATCAAAGACATCTGGATGCTTCACATTGCCTCTTCCAAGATGATCCATCGACAGTTCATGGAACTTTGTAGTAGCTTCATACTTCAGTGTTACTCTGGCCTGATTTTTGGAAGTCTTACTATCATTCAGGTATTTTGCTGATCCATCAACTTCAACCAGTCCCCCCAAGAAACTCGCTTTAAGAGAAGCTTCAACATTTAGTGCAGAAGATTTGTCCTCAATGGATTCAGATGCAACTATCTCGAAGTCAGTCTTAGGTTTTGGTCTTTTTCTTGTATGTTTTTTGAGGTCATCACAGTCCCACAGTGTCATGCCTGCCAAAAAGAATATAAATAGTTAAACTGCCTTTTATTTTTCAGGAAGGCTTGGAAAGGTTAGCTTTCATTGATGAATTTACAGGATTTGTTTTCCTTGTTTGTAACTTCTGCAAGTTCAGATAAACTTTGCTTTTGTGATAGTAGCAGGAGTTGGAATTTACTACTTAGAACTTACAAACACATCTTGTAACTGAGCCACAATTAGTAACATTTACATGTGAATCCTTACCAGTAACAAGAGAATCACTGCGGCAGTCGTACAGCATCCCGAGGCTGAACGGCCGGCCGAGGGCTGCTACCTCCACTGCTGCCGCCTCTCTGCTGGCTTTAGAGCCCATGTCTTAGTCTAGACTAGAGAAAATAGAAAGCATGTTGCTTTACTTCTGGGGCTCTACTGCTATCCAAACTGTTAGTCATCTGTCACCTTGTATAGTAGAGATGTGGAAATTCCTTTAATAATTGTGGTTGGACCTTAGGATCACGTTATGCAGGAGGGAGGCAGACATTGCAAAACAAACAAACAAAAAAAACACCCAGTATTTAGAAAGCGGGTATCTGGGCACGTGTTGGACTTCAGAACTTACTGGTAAACATGAACTGGAGGAGACACAGGCTGAGTGTAACTTCTGAATTACAACAATCATGAACCACATTAGCTATTTTCACCTGACGCTAACATCTGCAATCATAACGAATACAGCAAGTTCAACTAACCAGTCATGAACTGAAAAAGGGGTTTTCAACTGTGCCGTCTAACTCTGAGAGAGGTGTGTGCAGCAGAGTGTTTGTGATCTTTTGCCATATTCAGTACGTGTCTTGTCTTAAAGCTGCCATGTGAAAACGATATTTTATAGACGACAGCAGACAGCAGAGGAGGTCACACAGATACTGGTGTTTACGTTTTTATATTGTAGCCTGTTTAGTAGTTGTGTGTGAATCCTGGAAGGACCTTCATAACATTAGGGGCAAATTTAAATAATGAAAAGTGGCCATGTGCAGTCACACAGAAAATGTAGGATGTCACAAATCAAGATGCATCAATAATCATTTTGCATTTGAATCGTTGACAGCTGAATCATAATCATATCGAATCATGAGCTCAGTTAAGATTTACACAACAATTTTACAGTTGCTGTATGAAAGAAAAGCTCCACTGAAGTCAAGAGTAAAAGAAAACGTGTTGCTTTACTGTGAAAACCTCATAATGCTAATTTAAATGGAAAATGGACTTGTATTACTGTAGCGCTTTTCCATGCTTTTCCTCATCAGGAGCAATTTGGGGTTCAGTAACCTGCTCAAGGACACTTTTGGACTGAGTGGTTATTTTTGTTTTCTTTATTTTAAGCACCACTGATTCTTGTGTTTTGCTTTGTTTTACTGTGTTTACATGAGCCAGTTTTAACTTTGGATCTTTGACCTTTAAACATCAGTAACACCTATCAACTCTGTGCTGCTGCTGTAGCCCTCTAATGGCTGATACAACACACTGCTTTAAACACTTACTCCTGCTGTTCAAGGCTATTTTTTAGGGTAATTCAAGAATAACTCTCCAGTCAAAACCAGTCAGTGTGGATAATCAGACATAATTACTGTTCAGATGTAAATGTAGGCATGTGATCATTGTTTTATGACACAAATGTGACCCCTTCCTTTAAACCATCCGATGCATTGTTGACAAACCTCAGGTGATAAAGTTCAGTGAGTTTGTTTTATTTCCATCACAGGAAACATTTGGACGTCGCCTCAGTGAGCTGAAGAGGACAGACAGCATTCAACAGATCAGTCTCATGATTTAAACCTTCATAAACACAAGAACATCTTAAAATACATGAAATGAAGTTATTATAACTAAACTTCAGGAACTAGACCACACCTCTCTCCCTCACCAATTTGCCACCTGAGCCTATCTCATCAAACCACCTGGGTCCCTTTAACGTGACACCTGTGACTTTCCACTGCAATCAGCTGTGCAGAACTATGTAGGCAACCAAACCATTTTTCTCCTGTTCATCTCAAGTTCTCCAAACCCTCCTTCTGACCCTCTACTCTGTCCTCCCCCACAAGACTATTAAGCAGCTCAGCAAGAACACAGTTCAGAATTGGACCCTGGCCATTCCAGCACAGAAACCACAAGAGATAACGAAGACTCCATCCTCCATTTCGACCCTCCTCTCTGCCCTCATCAAGCCTTCTATCAATTCAGATAAATAACCTTTACGCTACACGATGCTGCTAAAAGAACTTGTTATCTGAACCTCCTGACACAGGGCGTCTCCTCACATTAAGGAGCTGCTGAGTCATTCCCAACACGTTTAGAGTCTTTTGGTGAAACTGAAACTACTCCAGTGACTGTTGCTACTCAAGTCAGACCAACTCCACTGTTACAGTAAAGAGCAACAGCCCAAAACCAGTTCATGTGGAAAATCACCCACCAATAGACGTGATCATTGTTTTATGACACAAATGTGACCCCTTCCTTTAAACCTTCAGATACAGTAGCTGTGTCCCAATTCAGGGGCTGCTTCCTTCAAAGGACACGGCCTTTGCGGCCTTCGAAGGCGACTCCTTTGGAAGGCCGTTTCAACCGTTGACAAATGGGACAGTCTAGCCTTTCAAGATTTATGCTGCCCAGTCCCTCGAAAGTAATAGTGAAAAGACGAGTAGAGAGTAAAATTGTTTGACCTCGAGCAATTTTAGATTTTCTTCTTAATCCTGCTGATTCTGGAGGTAGAGCAGCAGCGGCTCCGTTGGCATCGCTGGCGGCTGGTATATCGCCAGTTGAGAGAGCACTGTGGAGAGGTAGACCTGTTATTTGAACCGACAGTAATGTTATCGTTATTAGCTTGATGTCACCATTGTCATTTCTTGTTTTGGGGACTGAGCAGCAGAGTGCAAAGAATCTTGGGATATGTGAGGCCACGAAAGATAGTAGCAGTGTATCCTCCAAAAAGAGGGAGGAGAAAGCAGCATTTTAAGGAGCCTTCGAATTAGGACAGGCTTTGCGCAGCCATCTATCGTCTGTAACTGCTTTGTCCCTTTTATGGGGTTGTGGTTTTTTTTGCTGGCGCTAATCCCAGCCGTCTCTGGGCGAGGGCAGAGTACACCCTGGACAAGTCGGGCTTTGCACAGCCTTGTGACGTAATTGGCTTTCAAATGCGTCCTTCGAAGGATGCAGCCCCTAAAATGGGACACAGCCACAGTTAACAAACCTCAGGGGATAAAATTCAGGAAGAAGTCCTCCTACACAGTGAGTTTTAACACAAGACTATTAAGCAGCTCAGCATTTGACATCGTTGTCTCACAGCAAGAACACAGTTCAGAATTGGACCCTGGCCATTCCAGCACAGAAACCACAAGAGATAACGAAGACTCCATCCTCCATTTCGACCCTCCTCTCTGCCCTCATCAAGCCTTCTATCAATTCAGATAAATAACCTTTACGCTACACGATGCTGCTAAAAGAACTTGTTATCTGAACCTCCTGACACAGGGCGTCTCCTCACATTAAGGAGCTGCTGAGTCATTCCCAACACGTTTAGAGTCTTTTGGTGAAACTGAAACTACTCCAGTGACTGCTGTTGCTACTCAAGTCAGACCAACTCCACTGTTACAGTAAAGAACAACAGCCCAAAACCAGTTCATGTGGAAAATCACCCACCAATAGACGTGATCATTGTTTTATGACACAAATGTGACCCCTTCCTTTAAACCATCAGATATATTGTTAACAAACCTTCAGGGAGAAGTCCTCCTTCTCGGTAGAGATGAGCTTATTTCAATCACAAAGAATGTTGTTGGAACCTCATCCTGGTGAGCTGGTCAGGACAGACAGCATTCAAAAGATCAGTCTCATGATTAAACCTACACGTTTGTGAAGACATAATACACCAAGTACTTCTAATCCCTCCTCACACATAATGTTTCCTCAGTTCAAAGCTCTTTTGTATGTCGTTGTTGTTGTCGTCCAGTTAATGAAAGCAAGGCAATGATTTCACAAGCCTCTTTCACACTGCCGTTTGCATGCGGGGATGCAGGACTGACTTCAGTTATGTTACTAGTTTTTGTTAAATACATATGTGGTTACACACACTGAAGTTTCATTACTCCCAAATGTACATGTTCTTATTGCAAATAACACATTTCTATGTCATCAAGTTTGTAACATTGTTTGCATATAATACCAGGATTGTAGAGATACAAAGCTAACTGACAACCACAGAAGTTTTTAAGTAAAAATAATAACAGAAAAACGTACCTTGTTATTGAAGAGGTGCAGACAAACCTCTGTGGAAGTGGGCAATGTTTTCATGTATTTCTGGTAAAAATTGTTTTCA
This sequence comes from Diplodus sargus, assembly GCA_903131615.1. Taxonomy (NCBI): domain Eukaryota; kingdom Metazoa; phylum Chordata; class Actinopteri; order Spariformes; family Sparidae; genus Diplodus; species Diplodus sargus. The sequence continues at coordinate 511,880 of CAEMYA010000022.1, forward strand.
AAAGTTTATACAACTAATGTTTCCACAGTGAAATATGTTAAATTTAACAGAACAAAAAGTGAGGACTGTCACTGTTGTATAATCCATAACGTAAAGGCTCAAACAAACCAACAAATTTCCTACCAAGAAAAAAAACAGAACACTGTTGTTTTTTCTTCCAAAATGTACAAGTTCTTATTGCAAATTACACATTTCTGTCATCATATTTGCTACATGTAAAACAATTCAGATTTTTCATGAAATTTGACCAAATATTTAGTTACTGTTTTTTAGTTTTGTACTCACCAGAGTTTAGATGAGATTCTGCTGTTCTGTTGAGAAACATCTGATGAATTCAGTTGAAGTTTTTTTTTTTTAGAGAAAGACAGAGACTTTTCTTGACTGTGAATCTGAAAACTTTCAACTTTTTAAAACTTTCATTCTCACTTGAGTAAATAGAAAATGTGACTTTGACACTCTCCTCCTTCAGTGTAGCTCCACCTCTCTGTGTTCTTAATATCCGTCTGTCCCTCTTTCAAACTCAGAGTTTTAAGTTTATTACATTTATACAACAGCTATGGTTCTGAAAATGTTGGGATGTTAAAAATGAGGTTATTTTTTAGATATACTGCATACTAAATCTGAAAACTGTACAAACAATATATTTTGTGTTTGACCTTATCTGTTTAATGAAATGTATGTTTACCTCATATCTCCACCAGATCAGCTCAGTAGTCAGAATAAAACATTAGCATCTTACATTCCTGCAAACGAAGAAGCTGCTTCCTTCATTTGTGTCATAAATCATGCCGACATTTACCGAAAATATACTGAAACCGTCAGTTATGGTTATTACTTTCCCCTGCTACCTGTGTCTCTGACAGCAGCAGCTCCACCGCTGAGGAGAGATCAGGCTGCTAACGTCAGCGACTGCTTGGTCCTTTCAATGGGGCACTACTATAGCTTTATTCCGCTTTACTGTTAGTTATAAAAAATTTAAATGCACGTTAAAATATGAAAAGGCGTTGCTGCGTTTGTAAGTTTCTATAGCATGCTGTTACTTTAGCTAGCATAGCTGCGGTCGAGTGAGGTAGGGAGCTAATGAAGTGAGGGAGCGTGACAGAAAGCATAGATTTGCCCACACACCTCCACCCAAACAACAATATACAATTAATAAACAACTAATGAACTGTTCACTGTCAAGTGCATGGAAATGTTACAGAATGTGTGTTTTTGTTCTTTCTTCAGTCAAAAACTCTGGAAGAGGCCATGAAGTGGCTGATAAGCCCAGATGCCATGGAGCTGTCCCCCAACTGAGTCTGGCTGCTGCTATAGCACTCACTGCCCCAGTTCAGACTGCAGATGTAGATGTGGAGAGGCTCTTCTCAGCCCTCAAGCTAGTAAGACATTTTATATGAAAATATTATTATTCAAAGAAGGAAATAACACAAATTAGGATGCTGATTTTTAAGGTTAATCTAATTTTTAGGTGAAGACACCTCTGCGAAACAGGCTGACAGATTGCCACCTAGATGTCTGCTGCCGGGTGGCAATTGATGGCCCTCAGCCAGGAACTTTAGGGATGAAGAAGTTTGTTCGGCGCTTCTACAGAAGCAATTCAACCAGAAGAGTAAAATGTTCAAAAGGGGGCTGTGAATTATGCAAATAAAGGGTAAATTACAACTAAAGCAAATTGAGTCTGTTTTTTAGTTACCTATAGTAATGATAGTGGTCAAAATTATGTGAAATTGCACAGTTTTCGGTTAAAAAAAAAGCTTTTTTTAAAAAATGTAAGGTCGAGGAACGCTAACCCCGCTTCTACAACTGCCCACCCCCTAAGACCTCTAAAAACCCAGAGAAAACCCTGGATACTGATAATAACTTTCCCCCCTGAGACATTAACACACCCTGTAAACACTTCACTACAAAACAAAAGAGGAAAACAGAAGCTGTGGATGCTGTGAGAAGCATCCACATCACATCATACAGAGCTTTTTAAATTAAACATGGTTTACTCACTTTTTTATGAGTAATCCATTACTTACTTTAGACAGTTTAGCCGTGGACACTTATTTGCTACAGCCCTGAGTGAAGGCTTCTTGTTGCAGCTTGTGTGTTCCAGCGCCACCCTGTGGTGTTCAGAGGATGATGCACTGAAGGAGTACACTTAGTGTTGAAAATGAGAAATTCACATTTAATCTTTTGCGGGCGGCTGTAGCTCAGCGGGTAGACCAGGTTGGCTAGTGATCAAAACAAGGACGAAATTTAGATTTCAGGGGTGGGGGGGACACAAGTATTTTTAATAAAACTCTAATATAACTCTTTCAGTTCAATGTGTTTACTTGTAGTTTGTGGAAACTACTAGAAAGCTACTATTAGAAAACTACTAGTATTGTGAGTTCCTGACCCAGCTCATGAACTCACTGCTTAGTTGCTACCATTTCTTACCAATAAAATAATACATTTACACAGATTTTTTAGCCTCAATTTAAAACTGAAAATGGCCAGTTTGCTTCTTTCATCTGACAAAATATATAGATGCATGGTGTTTAAACTTTGAAAGCTCTGATACAGATTGTCATCACCCTAACATTTGTCAAAATGCTTAATCTCATGACGAACATGTTTATTCTTTCAAACTCACCTGTGAGCCCGCAGCCTCCCCTCCTGTTTCTCCTTCTGCATCTCTACTATCCGTCATTTGAAAAAAAATATATTGATGCATGACGTGAACGGTGGGACAATTTGGAATGCAACAATCATAAATTTTGATGATACGGTTGTAGAGGAAAAAACTTTCACAATTATCATCAATCCGAGGTTTTATAGTGTTTTTCCCTAAATCTTTCATTTTCCGTTTTTTTTTTTTAAACAGTTGCTGCCTTTCAACATAAAAAAATACATGAAAATAAGTGTATCACTTTGGCATTAAATATAAGCCTTTTTAAAATCTTTGCATTGTTGGGGCTCTACAGTAATAATAATAATAATAATAATAATAATAATAATAATAATAATAATAATGATACTACATTTTATTTATCAGCACTTTCAATAAAACTCAAAGACACTTTACAAGATTATTGAGAGCTTTGTAACTGATGAGGAGGATCTTGAAGTGGATATGCTGCTTTATTAGGAGCCAGCGAAGGTGTTGCAGGATGGGTGTAACGCATTTCTTTGAGTACCGTAAATTATCAAATAATATCTGAGTTTCAATTAACTGCAGGTTCCCTTTAAACGCCGGGTCAGGTGTATATTTCGATAAATAACCGCCGGTTCCAAATAAATGCTGAGTCGAATTTTATTTATTTATTTATTTTTATTCAAGGAAGAAGACGTGACCACTGACAGTACACATTTTTCTTCTTCACCTTTTTCACATATTGTGCTGCATTCTGTCAGTCAGTATCACACTGATGATCGCCATGGCTCCAGTGCAGCAAAAAAATAAAAGTACGACTTGAAATTCAAGCTTCTGTCTAAAATATGCAGAGGAAAACTCGGAAGAAGCAGCCGCTAGACCAGGGATGGGCAACATTAATGATAGAGAGGGCCACAAAAATGTTATCCTCACTATCTGAGGGCCAGATTTGAATTGCGCACTTCCACCAGTAGGATACTGTATCCCCATCATTCAATCAGCCAACTTAACACAGAGACAAAACATTCACATTCATGAGTGATATACAATTACTTCAGTGCAATGATGTCTCAAAAATCATCATTCAATAAAAATAACACAGGCACAAAGTGCAACAGTAATAAAAAAATAAAATATTCATGTTTGATGTGCATTTCTACTCTCTGCCTTCCCATTCCATGACATGTTTCATATTTATGATGTGATATTTGTGCCACATTTGTGAAGGAGCAATGGGAGATTTTGAGCACAGAAAAATATATTTTGCTTGAACATAAATTATATTTTGAAGATGATTTTCCACGGGTAAAACATAAATTTCATTTGCGGAAACAGAAATATACTCTGTGCTCAATAAATGTGTTTGTATGTTTGCTTTTATGCATTTTAATAAGATGCAATAATAACCTCTGCGCTCTCACAAACTTGCTGGCTGCGCTGCAGACCGCTTACTCTGGCTCTCAATCTCTCCTTCTGTGTGCTCAACTTCGCCTGCACACTGGCTCAAGTTAGCACTGCGTTAACAAACAGCTAATCACGGCCTCTCCATGATACCACCGGAGCGCACTACACGGATGCGCTCAGACTCTGACTGCACTTCCACCTGGACGCCACACACCTCGATCACGTACACGGCCAGAGTTTACCCTACACATGGCCCTCCTATTTCCCCTTTCACGGCCTTCTCGGCATGTGTGATTACTTCTTTGAGCCTGCGTTCAACCACAAAAGGAGCGACACTGAGCACGCTGCATAAATGAAGGCCACGCGTGGCTCAGAAAGCGTCTGCCTTAGGAGCTGGAAGACAAACGACTCAGCAAGGTGGAGACACTGCAGCAGTGTCATTTTACCTGTTACTATCCCTGTAAAATAGAGATTGAACTACAATCTACACAAGTTCAACATGACAGTGAGCCACACCACTGTGCATCAGAACTCAAACCTGCAATGATACAAATGAAATGTGTAAATATAGATAATAATACTGATAATAAGTTTCCCCCTGAGACATAAACGCACCCTGGAAACAATTCACTACAAAACAATAGAGGAAAAGCAGAAGCTGCAGATGCTGTGAGAAGCATCTACATCACATCATACAGAGCTTTTTAAATTAAACATGGTGACTCACCTTTTTATGAGTAATCCATTACTTGTTATGGACAGTGGACAAGTATTTGCTACAACTATTTTGCTGTGTGTTGCAGCGCCACCCTGTGTTGTTCAGAGGATGATGCACTGAAGGACTACACTTTGTGTCGTAAATAAGAAATTCATATTTTTTTCATATATTTTTCAGGTTAAAGATCTGCAGTCAGACCAGAGTTCCAGAGGTAACCGACGACTTCAGAATCGAGTCTTCATCCAGACCATGGTGTGATTCAGAATAACACATCAGTGTGATTCTAAGTTTTGCAGTAAACAGACTAAAAAGACACATTTAGACATTATGAATATAAACTGTCTCACACAGCCATGAACAGAAGCCTCAGTCTGACAGTTAGTGTGAAATGATGACCAGCAGCAGGAGGAACTGTCTGATATCTCCATCTCGCTGTTCTAGCATCCACTTTTATATAAACTTGTGTGCAACTTTCCTTATTTCTTATAAAATCCTTCTTATAAAATGTTTACGCCTCACAGACAACAGAGGCAATGTGCTAGCTAAACCTTCATAAGAGCCTCACTGTGACATCAAACCTGAAACAAGAGTGGAGATGCTGTGCAGAATTAGCAGCTAAGCTTCAGTCCACTGATCAATAACTTCAATCCAGGTCCGGATCTTTACACCCTCATTATTTATATAACCAGATTTATAAACACTTATGTGGTAAAACAGATTAATTCAGTCTACATTTACTTGCTGGCCACAGTTACTAATTATTGATTTTAACGTACCTGTTAGGAAGCTGCCACTCAGTGGAGGCAGATGGACAGACGCTCTGCAGGTGAGACCTGGACACCTGTCGGCCTCAGGTAGAGCTGGAAGCTGCAGTCATCCAGACGCAGCTCCAGACGACCAACGCAAATACAAGTTGACAATCAGGCCATCAAACTCACACGTGTTACATACATTCTCCTTGTGTTTGGTCTGAACGCACCAGACCAAACAAGGCTTGTGGGCGGCTGTAACTCACGAGGTAGAGCGGGTCGTCTAGTTATCGGAAGGTCACCTGTTCGAATCCTCGGCTCCCTCAGCTGCATGTCGAAGTGTCCTTGAGCAAGTTACTGAACCCCAAATTGCTCCTGGTGAGCAGTTGGCACCTTGCATGGCAGCCATCAGTGTATGAATGTGTGTGTGAACGGGTGAATGTGACAAGTGTTGTAACGCACTCTGAGCGGCGATTAGACTGGAGAAGTGTTGTGGAAATGTAAATCCATCTAACATTAAGAGGCAGCGAAAACAATATTAAAATATTGGTTTCCTTAGATTGTAAAGCTTTTTAAAGTAAAATTCAACCACTTTCATGAACTTACAAGATCCCTAAACCAAACAGTTAAAATTAAGTGTTTTTTACACTAATAAACAAACTCTGTAAAAAGGACCACACTAGTGGTTTCCAACTCTTAAACTTATTGACTGCACATCACACACTTAACATAACTGCTGGCTTAACGAGGAGCAAAATGACAATAATAATAAACTTACCTTGTGTTATAGAAGAGGTGCAGCCAAACCTCTGAGCATGGAGCATGGTTTTATGTTGTCATCTTGTGTTTCTGGTTGAGAAAGAAAGAAAAAAGTTAAGGAACAAATATTTCTTTGGTAAAAAAAAATATCAAACTTAACAGCAGCAGTAAGTTTTATACAGCTGACCAAAAGAAACACCTTTTCGTATTAAACATGTATCTGATCAGTATTAACAATAATGTACAACATTTTGAGAACACTTTGCACAACAGCAGACATCAAACTTCAGCACCAACATACTTTAGGTCAAAGCAGCCACATCAGCTGCAGTCAGGAGCAGCACGGAGATGAAGAGGGAGAGAAAGTCCCCAGACTCCCTTTAAAAAACGTTTATTTTTGTGAGTCGCTGATATAGGAGAAACTTTATAAACTTTGTGAAACGCCTTTAATGACAAATTCTTAATAATTTGGGTCTTCTTGTAAATTCGGCATAAGTTACAGCCTCCTCAGCACCTCTGGTTGCTGCATCCATGCCTCCACATTTAGGATGTTTTCAATGGCGAATCACAGCAGGTGAACCGCCTGCGGAGGAAGCTCGTTAATTACGCAGCCCATCAAAACCAACGCGCACCGGACGACGTCACTCAACCAGGTGCTCCTACAGTTTATACAAACATCAGCAGGCCAACATCAAAAAGCAGAAGTTGAGCCTCAATGACTGTTTACAGGCGGGATGTGACAGCAGAGAGTCTCAGAGCAGGTGTGGCCGACTGCAGGCTGAGTGACACCTGGTTAATCGATCACGGATGGAATCGTTCTCCCGTCTGATTAAATAAACTTAATGGGTCATAATTGCAGCTGTTAATATTCCAAAGTGAAGAGAGTTATACAACATGTTATAAAAAAGTTCTGGTGTGCTGTGAAAGTCTGGACCCGCTGAAAACGTGACCTAGCCGAGGCTAACACCTACAAGCTAACGTCAGCGCTAGCATTAGCTGCTAACGGAAACCTCCCTCCTTCAGCTAACCTCGGAAATAATTAACTCGACTGAACTTCAGTTAAACACACATTTCTGTTTAATCCCAATAAACTTAAAGTACTGACCCAGATTAAAGTGTCTGTGTGTCCATCTTGTTTCTCCTCGGTGTGTGACCCGCTCCATTAGGGGTCAACCGTTTGTGACTGGCCCCGCCCTTCTCCTCCACTCCACAGCCAATCAGCTGCGACCATTTGGACTTTTAAATTCTGAGCGACCAATCAGTGAACAGAAGGCCCTCCAGCGTCCTGGGCTCAGTGCCATAGAGAGAAACTCTTATCTCTTATATGTTAACTCTATCCCTCTGCCTGGGCTGAGGTCACATAATGTTTATTAACAGCAGCAACACAGTTATTAGTGACAGAAGTTATTATATTTATATTAATATATTTAAGTTCTGGAGCAGCAGTTATTCAAAATGTGACATTAAAGGGCAAACAGGTAAATGAAGGTAATTAAAGTGGACTGTTTTTAAAGAGCAACTAAACCCCTCAGTTTTGGATGACCTGCTCTAAGCTGGAAATTCAAAAAATGCCTTGATTATGGGCGGGGCTCCAGGAGTGCTCTCCGATTCCCCCCTCCCACCTCCCCCCCATCCGTCACCACACTCACACATGCAGAAAAAAAAAGTTTTTTTTTTTTTTTTAAGTTTCTATAGGAGGGGGCGGAGCTAGCCGTGGTGGACCGTGCAGAGTGATAGAGTTAACAGAGTGGCGACCATAGACATATATACATAGACGCCTCATTGAGCGCCGGACCGTACGTCAACGTCGCCGCCATATTGGAGGAGGCAGATCCGCCCCGTGAACTAATACAAGTCAATGGAGGGAACTTTATAAAG
>CAEMYA010000022.1:529334-548810 GCA_903131615.1 Diplodus sargus
CTGCTGATCTCTGCCTCGTGATCTTTCAGTTTCAAATTTGTCTGTTTTATCTCCTCAAGCTGGGCTAACCCAAGTTTAACCTGCTTCTGTAAATTTTTAACTGAATTCTCAAGCTGCTTTCTTTCTCTGAGGACCTCTTTTGTCAGTGTCAAGCTTTTGGTTTCCATCACATTCAAAGCATCAAAGAACATCTCCATGCTGTTGGCCCCCATGTCCCAAAACATCTGATCAAAGCCTCCATATTTACTCCTGCTGCCTGCTGCAGATGATTTGTTGTCTGCAAACAACGCTGAATTATTGAATTTGAAGTGAAGTGGCAGCCCGTCTTCTGTTTTAGGACATGGGACACCTGAAGCTTTGATCGCCTCTAGAACTGGTGGAAGCTGGCCGTCTGCAAATGTCACCAGAACTCTGATGTTCTCTGCCACATCTTTGCCAAAGATTGAGAGCACAGAGTCAAACACATATGTCTGTGTTGGTGTGAGTCGAGCTAAAGAAGCCTGAGCTACGAAACACACAGCATCAATGTCACTGACACCACGCTGATCAGTGAATAGATTACGCAGCTGTTCTGTGATCTCCTTGTCTCTCTTTATGCCTCCTGTATCTCCAAATCCTGGAGTGTCAACAATGGTCAGTGAGTGGTCTATTTTAAACCCCTCCTGGTGGTTGATCTTGTACACAGTGACTTCAGAAGTCTGGCTGTGAGCTTGTGATTTTGATGGATCCTCATCAACTAATTTGAACCGATATGAATCCTCCCATTCAACACCCAGAATGTAATTGATCATCCCATTGATGAGAGTTGATTTTCCAACTCCGGTTGCTCCGAGAACCATGATGGTGCGATTGTGTTTGAAAGACTCTTTCCCAAAACTAAAACGCCTGCACCCTGCAACACTCAGTCTTTCTTCTTCCAGAGGAACTTTATAAACGGGGAGACGACCTGACTGATGTTCCAGCAGACTGCTTTTTTTTTTAACAGCATCAGCAAGTCGTTCTTTCGGGGGCACAACAAAGACAGAAGAGATGCTTTCTTTGCTTCTTCCAGCTTCACCACAATCACATCTGACCCTGGTGACATATTCTGTCTCTGGCTGAAGCCCTGAAATGATCGTCTGTTCAGTCTTAGACATCTTTTGGTTCCATTGGAGATCTTCCTCTTTCACCCTGCTGTCTGTTTTGGCGTACTCCACGATGTAGCTCAGGATCTGGACATCTTGTCCGAGTTCAGCAGGTTTGTCCCAGCTAACTGATATCTCACATGAGTTTGGTTCAACTTGAGGTTTTCCAGGAGGGCTGCATGGTGAAGTTTTAACGGGACCACTGACTTCATAAGCTGGTCCAACTCCTACTGAGGTCACTGCTCTGCATCTGAACTTGTACTCTGTGTTTGGACTCAGATCTCTCACTGTGACTTCTTCAGCTGCTGCTGCCGTCTTTTCTTTCCATCCATCCTGTCCACTGACACAGTACTCAACAGAGTAGGAGGTGATGTTCTCTGCTCCAAACTTTGCTGGAGAAATCTTCAGCGTCACACTGTTGTGGTTTATGTCTCCGACTGTTAATGTTTCAGGCTTTGAAGGAGGCTCAAAGTTCTCAGTGACAGAGAAGCCGTCTTTATAAAGGTAGATGCTCGAACCTTTCTGTGTCTCGTCTGTTGAACCAACTGCCAAGAACTTAATGTTCTTGTTCTCCTTGTTGGCCTCTGCAAAGTCACCGAAAAGTTTTGCTTTACTCATTGTATCTGCGACTTCTCTTGAGGCGTACCATTGTTCCTTCTCTACATCATGAGTACGAGACCCTCGAGCTTCGTCTGGTTTGGTTGTTTGTTTTAAGTATTCTGATAAAGTTGAGAGGTACGGTTCATCACTTCCCAGTGAGGTGAAAACAAAACACACAACATGATCTGTGCTGAGACTTTCATTGTACAGATCTGTTTCAGATGAGACGATCTTAGTATTCTTCATCATGTTGGTGAAAGACTTTAAGGTTTGAATTTCTCTCTCTTTACAATCCATCCACTTGTTCAGGTCTTTGCTGTTGAAAGGAGAAGAATGTCTCTTCTTCAGGATCTCTGCAAGCACAGCCTCTTCTTCTCCTCCTCCTCGGATTGATGGAAGTTTCTTTGCCAAGGTTTGTTGGAATTCCAGCTTGAACTCAGAGCACATCTCTTTAAAGGTTTTAATCTTTGTGCCAATCTGTGGGAACTGCTGTGCAGTGGTGGTTTTCAGAGCATCATTGCACCTCATCTCCAGCTCACTGAAGTCCTCCAGGACTCTCTGTGACTTGTTAACTAATGTTAAACTTATCTGACGGACGAGTTTCGCAGCAGAAGAATCTAAACTTGTCAGTGGCAACATCCAGACCTTCATTGGTACGGCGTTTTCTCCGTTGGCTCCCAGCAATGTTGGCAAACTCTGATAGACTTGTATTGCATCATCAAAGGATGTCGGCATTTTCTGAAGTGAAAAGTCTCCAAAGAATCTGCAGGAGAATTTCTCAACCCTTTCTCTGTCTTTGTCTTCCATTTTCAGTGAACCTTCACCGTCTATAGCAAGATGGGGAATTTTCTTGATCATTAACTTTAAGTTGCCCTCAATGTCTTGATGATCTTCCTTTTCTGACACCTCACGGTCAAAGACAAAGAAGGCTTGTGCTCCATAAAGAACACCTGTGACTACATGTGTAGCTAACCCTTTATCAAAGATATCTGGATGCTTCATATTGCCTCGTCCAAGATGATCCATTGACAGTTCCTGGAACTTTGTGGTAGCTTCATACTTCAGTGTTACTCTGGCCTGATTATTGGAAGTCTTACTATCATTCAGGTATTTTCCAGATCCGTCAACTTCAACCAGTCCACACAAGAAACTTGCCCTAAGAGAAGCTTCAACATTTAGTGCAGAAGATTTGTCCTCAATTGATTCAGAAGCAACTATCTTAAAGTCAGTCTTAGGTTCTGGTCTTTCTCTTGTGTGTTTTTCAAGGTCATTGCAGTCCCACAGTGTCATGCCTGCCAAAAAGAATAGAAATAGTTAAACTACCTCATATTTTTTAGGAGGGCTTGGAAAGGTTAGTTTTATTGATGAATTTACAGGATTTGTTTTCCTTGTTTGTAACTTCTGCAAGTTCAGATAAACTTGGCTTTTGAGACAGTAGAAGGAGTTGGAATTTACTACTTAGATCTTACAAACACGTATTGTAATTGAGCCACATTTAGGAACCTTAACATGTAAAATCTTACCAGTAACAAGAGAATCACTGCGGCAGTCGTACAGCATCCCGAGACTGAACGGCCGGCCGAGCGCTGCCACCTCCACTGCTGCCACCTCCACTGCTGCCACCTCTCTGCTGGCTTTAGAGCCCATATCTTAGTCAAGAATAGAGAAAACAGAAACATTGTTACTTTACTTCTAGGGAACTACTGCAATCCTAACTGTTAGTCATCTGTCACCTTGTACAGTAGTGTTGTGGAAATTCCTTTATTAATTGTTGGTGTACATTAGGCTCATGTTATGCAAGAGGGAGGCAAATATCAGCAGCAAGTGAAAAAAAAGGAACACAAGGTCCTCAGGACATTCCTGAGCAGTTTTTGCAGTGTGTCAGTATATCTGTGGTTGGCAACAAAAGGTCATCAGCCCCTCTTGTAGCCAACTGGCATGAAAACAACAAACCCGTGACCTTCATGCCAAATTTCATGGGGGGAGGGAGGTTTGATTTAGCTCAAATATCCAAGTATAAGAATCTGTCTGAACACATTATGGTCCATCTGTTGTTCTCATGTGTGTTGCAGTGGACCCCTGTTGTCTTGGTGGTCTCCGTTTAGGTCTTGTTATGGTCTGGATTTTGTCTTTCATTCTAAAACGATTCTTGATCACTATGGACTCTGGAGGAGAATCTCTCCTCTGTCTAATTTCGCCATGATCTCGGCCTTTTCTCTCATGGTTATGAGGTACTGAACTCGTTGCTTCCAGCCTGGCTTGCCCTCAGATTTCTCTTCCTCAACAAGCATGTCGATGTACTCTGGAGTGGAGAGTGGATCTGGATTCAGTGCGATCTCTTTAAGTCTCTTTAAACACTTAGCAGAGCTCTCCATCAGTTTCTCCACCTCAGCCTGAACACGATCATATTCAGCCCTCAGTTTGTCGATCAATGCCTGAACAAGTGTCTCAGCTTCTGAGGCTTCCAGGTACTTTTCTTTCAGCTTTTTCACAGTTTGTTTTTCCTGAACTTCCTCATACTCCCATTTGTACTTCTGATTGTAATGTACATCCCAATGACATTTGCCTGGACACTTCTTACAGTGTCCATTTGGTTCCATTGCAGAACACTTTCTTTTATCAGCATCATTGGGTATTCCACAGGGAAAGTGACAGGTGTAATGACACTGCTGACAGTTGGTGAGGTAAAATCCAGAATGTGAGATGGTTACTTTAACAGGCTTTGTGACAGTGACGTAAAACTCAAAGTTCTCATTTCTGCTTATGTCTGCCTCGTGCTCCTTCAGTTTTTCAGCTGTCTCTTTTATCTCCTCAAGCTTGGCTAACCCAAGTTTAACCTGCTTCTGTAGATTTTCAACTGCATCCTCAAGCTCCTGTCTCTCTCTGAGCACCTCCTTAGTTAACGTCAAGCTTTTAGTTTCAATCACATTCAAAGCATCAAAGAATTTCTTCATGTTTCTTGTTCCCATGTTCCAAAACATCAGACCGAAACCTCCATCCTCACCCTCCTCCCTCATGCTGCCTGTTGCAGATGACTTGTTGTCTGCAAACAACGCTGAATTATTGAATTTGAAGTGAAGTGGCAGCCCGTCTTCTGTTTTAGGACATGGGACACCTGAAGCTTTGATCGCCTCTAGAACTGGTGGACGCTGGCCGTCTGCAAATGTCACCAGAACTCTGATGTTTTCTGCCACATCTTTGCCAAAGATTGAGAGCACAGAGTCAAACACATATTTCAGTGCTGGTGTGAGTCGAGCTAAAGAAGCCTGAGCTACAAAACACACAGCATCAATTTCACTGACACCATTGATCGAAGAGAAGACATTATGCAGCATTTCTGTAATTCATCATCCCATTGATGAGAGTTGACTTCCCAGCACAAGTTGCTCCGAGAACCATGATGGTGCGATTACGTTTAAAAGACTCTTTCCCAAAACTGAAACGCCTACAGCCAGGGACATTGATTTTTTCCATCCTTCAGTTCAACTTTATAAACAGGGAGACAACCTGTCTGTTGTACGAGCTGTGAGCTCTTTTCTTTAACAGCATCAGCCAGCTGTTCTGACATTTTGTTTTTAAAGTTCTAACTTTATAATCAGGAGTTACCAGGAGCAGCTCTCTGAAGAGACTAATTCAAGTCAGAAAATGTCAGACTGGCAGTCTGTGCAGTAAAAGTGAACGTCTTCTGCTGTTGAAGTGAGTGAAGTGCTCACTGGTCCAAATCTGTAAAAGATGAAATGTAGAAAAATAATAATGTGTGTGTGAGTATTTACATATGTACATATACATAGACGTGTGTGTGTGTGTGTGTGTGTGTGTGTGTGTGTGTGTGTGTGTGTGTGTATCCATTTGAGCACCTATGTAATCCAACCATGAACTACAGTGTCTTTTGGAGACTGTAAATGAATCCAAAATGATAAAGTCAACACATAATGTCATCTGTGATTGAAATGTATATATGTGTCATTGTTATTAGCATGATTAGTCATCCACTGTCCTAAATAAAACCAATCTTTGTTAACAGGCCCTGATAAGTTGCTGTGATAAGTTCTTCAATCCTGTGTGTTTCTGCTGTCTGGTGTTTTTGTGTGTTTCAACACAATATTTGTTACATGGAGGGAATCTCATAATTATCCCCGTCCCCGAAAAGAGGTGGATTGGTAACTTTTAACGGCCTCTGGCTCTTTACATCTGATACAATAAAGATTGTGTTGAAAAATCTTTTGCTATTTGCAGACAAGTAACTTTGTCATTATCAGTTTGCTTGCAGGAGGGCCAGGAGCACAGAGATGGTTATTTTGTTTATTCAGGGAATGTTTGACAGCATCAGTGAAGGCCGTTCTGTAAGAAAATTAAATTAAAATCTCAGTGCTGCATTAAATACAGTTCAGCCGCATGTTATGTTACAAAATGTATCAGTTGGTCCTGAAGTCATTTCACATTAATTCAGAAATATTGAGGATGTGTTTGTGACCTGCACAACACATACTGTACTGCACTCAGTAGGCGATTTGAGGGGGGATGCCGTCCCCCTTGTTAGCAAAAATTACCAAAAAGCATCCCCCTTGTTAACCTGCCATCACTCTTCATCCGCTAGTAGCAGATAGTGTTACAAATAACAAGCGGTCGTGATCAGCTCCAACGCACAGTGAAGTCAAGCCGGGCACGGCTGCTTTGCGATCTGGCTGCCCGGTTTTTTTCTGACGAAAGCTGCAACAAGCTGCACAGCGCAGATCGCGCCAACAGGAAGTCAGAAACACAAGAAAGGCATAGAGCATCCGGTTAATTTTCAAAATAAAACGCCCTGTACAGACTCCCGATTGTATAAAAACAAAAAAATTACCAGATCAACAAAAGTTTGCTTTTTATGTTCTAAAACCAAAATGTTAAGTGTTTTTAGTGTGTCTGTTCAGAACATGGTGGCTTATGTTATGTTGCCAATTGTCATTTTTGTGCTAGTTTATAGTTTAATCATTAGTGAGGAAGCTGTTACATTTCCTGACAGCAGCTGTTTTATTCCCCATTGAAACGCACTCTGCTGGGCAAACTGTGTCATTACACCAATTTTTAATTACCCCAAGCATGTTTTTCTGCATTATACTTTTTAAATATAAGGTTGTAAAACCTTATAAATTACCCGAAAAATTGATAAAGGCAAATACAGATAAGTCGGTTGGGCTCTGCTATTTTGCACAATGTTCATTGTGTGTCCTTCAAGGAATTTAGACGGTAAAAAATTCCAAGGGGTCATGTAACTTAAAATGACCCTGCTTGTAGTGTATTGTGAGAAACATGAGAAAACCCTGCCTGAACAAACTCAGTCTACTGCATACAATTTAAAGGTGTATTTACTTATTACTTTAATAGAGTTATAAAAAGACAATTGTAGTGGGGAGAGAAGGAAGATGACTGGATAAAATGGAATTGTAGAATTAGAAATGTCACGTTATGGTTAAGGTGTCCTGCAACAATGTCCTTTGGGAGGTGTACAGGTGTGTCGGGGCAGGGTGGTGCTCCCATTGGACCATCCCCCTTGTTAAATTTAACAAATCACCCACTGACTGCACTCCTGTATTTTGGGATGGGAATGGTAATGTAACTCACAAATAAGACACAATGTGCTCGACTCGCGTAATACCTTGAATGTGGGGGTGCTGAATCCATCTTGTAGTTAATAAGCAAAAAGAAAGTTCAAGGAAAGCACTGCCATTAAACTGTTCAATTTTGCCACACAGATGTTTCAGGAAAGATGCCTATAATGTAGTTCATTCAAACAATGGTTAATCGTATTATTTAGATTGTATCAGTATCTGAATCTATAGTGAGTCTATGCCTTTGTGTAACTGTACTCCCTCATTGGATGCTCGATGCTCATGCACATACATGTAAGCAGTCCCCTGGCAGCTTCACATTAAATACAAAGAAACAGAAGAAAACAGATAATGGAAATGAATTAAGACAAACCTCTGTTGACTGTTCAGTCGCACAGCTCAGAACCTGCTGCTGATATTTCAAAATGCTGCTTTGGATTTACACCTTGTTCTCCAAATTCATATAACAAAAACAGTACAAAGTTACTTTTATGGACCAGGCTTCTTATTTCAAAGTCCAACTTGTATTCACATTGAGTCATCCTTTACAAATAGACAGACATCTGCAGGCACCTGACCAGCTAATTAGCTCTCTATCCTGAAAACTAATGAAAGCAGTGTATGTTTGGATGTGTTTGATTCCTCTTTCAACAAGATAAGGTCCACAACAATACAACAGCTATTCATGTAAGTTAGCTGTGAGTTAGATAAGAAGGAGAACTGAGCAGGAAAGAGAATGTTGTTGTTGAGAACATTCATGAGGAAACTCTATATTTATCTCTGTATAACCGGTATGTATTTCATTTATCTTCTCAAACTCAAGACACCCCATTTCTTTTTGTTTAGTTTTGTTTTATCAAAAAAAACCCCCTGAAAAAATGGTTCACTCTATGTAAGTTCAATTTGAATAATAATAATAATGATAATAATAATAATATAGCCAAGGACCACAATGTTACAGCAACGGCTTTCTGCACTTTCCTTCCTGACCATCAAACATGAACTCGTTAGGGGTCTTGATTTTGAGGATATCGTACAACAGTTTGCATTTTCAAAGTGAAGAAAGAGAGCCAGAGTTTAACATGTGTGACAAATGAACGAGCGATAACGTGATCACATGCTACCAGAAGATGTGCGTCAGTTAAGTATGATCTTATTATTAATAATTATATTAAAAATTGTGCATTTTTGATGATGCTGATGTGTTTGTATAAACATGATATGTCAATGAGTTGCTCTGGTATAAAATAGTGGTGTATGACCAATGTTTTGTATTGTTACATACATTCAGGTTGAACATTTGTGCATCTGTACATCACAGCTTCCCCGTATTAAAATGCACTTGATGAAGGTTAGATATTCAAGTGTTGGATATACTGTGAAGCACTTGAATGTTGTTGCCCTGGGACACAGTGAGGTCTTAAAACAACCCTGCTCCTACTACAATGACTGCTGCTACTGCTCAAGTCAGACCAACTCCACTGTTACAGTAAAGACCAACAGCCCAAAACCAGTTCATGTGGAAAATCACCCACCAATAACTGTTTAAATGTACCTGCAGACATGTGATTGTTGTTTTATGATACACATGTGACCCCCTCCTTTATACCAGTGATTCTCAAACTGTGTGGCAGCCTGACAGGGTCAGAATAAACTTTTGCATTGTAGTGCAAAAGACAGAATTAAAAACAAGATACTTTATTATCATCACATGAACTGTCATCAGCTACCTGAACAACACGATATTAAAAAACCATGTATGCACTCTTGATACCTAAATCATGATTGTTAGTATTCGGGAATATTTTGCTATGTGAATTTTCATGTTGTGATTATTGGTTTGAGGAAGAATGTTCCCAAAGAAAGTGACAAACAAAATATGCAGTGTTGTCACTAAGATTTAATGTGCGTCTTCTAATTTTTTGAATATTGTATGTGTGGAACAATACTATTATCAACACGTTAGAGGGGAGTTGCTTTGGGATCACTGCTATATCAATTTGAAGGGTGCTCAAATCTAAGAAACTGCCAAACCTTGGCAGATCTGACTGTAACTTGACTTTATTGTGTCCTAAATAACCCCAAACAATCTTTGTTAATTGGCCCTGATAAGTTCTTCAATCCTGTGTTTTTGGGTGTTTCAACAGAATATTTGTTACATCGAAGGTATCTCGTATTTATCGATAGTGGTGGATAGATAACTTTTAATGGCCTCTGGGACTTTACATCTGATACAAATAAGATTAGAGTCTAATGTGTCCATTTGTGTCTGTGTGTTTATTAATATTATTTCAATTAGATCAGTATCTGAATCAATAGTTGATGTTTTATCTTATTTTATAAACTGACTATATTCACAATGATATTTTTTGTCCCAAGTCACACTATGAAACTGTGCTCCCTCATTGGATGCATGATGCTCATGCACATAGATATTAGAAGTCCCCTGGCAGCCTCACATTAAATATCAAGAAACAGATGTTAACAGAAAATGGAAATGAATTAAGACAAACCTCTGTTGACTGTTCCCAGTTCAGTTGCACAGCTCAGAATCTGCTACTGATAGTTCAAAATGCTGCTTTAGATTTACATCTTGTTCTCCAAATTCCTAAAACAAAAAAAAGTGCAAAGTAACTTTTTATGGACCAGCCTTTTTATTTCAAAGTCTGACTTTTATTCACATTTGGTCATCCTTCCTGCACAGACAGACATCTGCAGGTACATTAATGATCTTTTTAATGTGCTGCACCTGATGAGCTAATTAGCTATCTATCCTGAAAACTGATGAAAGCAGTGCACGTCTGGATGTGTTTGATTCCTCTTTCAACAAGATAAGGTCCACAACAATACAACAGCTATTCATGTAAGTTAGCTGTAAGATAGCTAAAAAGGAGAACTGAGCAGGAAAGTGAACGTTGCTGTTGAGAAAACTCAGCAGGAAACACTGAGACAGGGATATTTTCAGACATTTAAACTGGAAAATGTCATCATCACTAAACTGCCTACTCCTGCACACTTTACCAATACTTGTAACGCTTTAGATCCCAGTCTGGACTTACAGACTTGGACTAACAGTGTACCAGTACAATATGTACCAATTCATATATGTAGGTACAAGAGAACAAGATGTGAAGTTAAGAAATAAGGAGCTTTCAAAGAATATATACTCTAGTTATTAATTTATTTTTGTACACAAAAACAAATTAATAACTAGAGTATGTATAGATACACATACATACACATAGACATATACACACACACAATATCATGGAAAAGTTGTTTTTTTTCCCTTAATCTAAAAAAAAAAATTACTTTTCCATGATATTCAGATTTTTTGAGATGTATCTATGTATATAAAGAGTCTCACGTCTGTGTTGTGCATTAACCTCACTGCCACAATTGACAAGAGTGTATTTGTTATACTTGTACAAAAGCAATAAACACAAACATATAAATTCTAAAACTAAAATTGAATCATGCAATAATGTTTATAAGACTAATATCCTCACTATCACATAAACACCAAAACATATAAAAGAACGAACTAACAGCTGTTCAGCAACTTACCCCTCAGATTGTCTGTGGTTCAGGAAGGAGGACGAGTTCTGCTTCAGCTTGTCTTCGCTCCTGTTTTATACAGGGACACACATGCCTGTGAAGGGGGGAGCTGAGGTCATGTAATTGATGCGTTTGTGACAGTAGGACATAAATACTTGATAACTTCATAACAATGGGACCATATCTCAGAAACCCTACCCTTCATAAATGTAAAAGTGAGAGAAGAGTTGCTACATTGCATCATGCTTTGATAACCGCCATAAAGATCATATCTGTAATGAGCATACTGACCATCAGAGCACTCATTTAACCCCCAGAAGAACTGCAGTGGCCAACGATATGAATTTATAGCTTAATTTGGTTGCATAAGCAAGCAAGTTGTAGAGCTGCTGGTCAGATTTAAGCAGCCATAAGCAGCTGCTGTCAGACTCTGTGTCTCTGTGGTAAAATCAGGGAGTCTGTTGGTGCTTTGACCATCGCTAGGAGCACTTTAGTGGCCCTCTGAGAGAGTCACAGTGTGGCTACCTGTGTTGGCTGTTCTCAGTCCAGTGGTGTGGATTAGGATCTGCAACCTTTTTGTGATTTCACAATGCTGCTCAGTGTTTCAATCATTATTTCCCAAACTGCTGAAATACAGCAGTGCACATTTAAAGCAGGAGGAATGAGTTCTACTTCACTTGCTCTGTAGCTCCTTTATATTGACATGTTAAATGTATACAAGGGCTTCAATACAGTCCCATCACTGCCAATAAGCAAATAACATCAGTGGATTTGGAAATAAATAAACAGAAGAAGAACAACTTCATTTGATTCAAGGCTCATGGCACCACCATGACACATTCTCATTTTTGGGTAGGGAGATTAGGTTATTAGCAATTAATAATTACTTATTATTATTATTATTGTTATTATTATTATTATTATTATTATTATTATTATTATTATTAATTAAAGTAATTATCAAAAACTAAAATTAAAAATATTTATATAAATTAATAATAGAGCACCAAGTGTGTGTGTGTGTGTGTGTGTGTGTTGTATGTACAACAACAATTTATTTACAATGACAAAGTGCAACTATAGAAAGTGTAAGTGAATATGTATACAGTGGTAAAGCCTCTGTTCAGGGTGAGCTCAGGCTAAAATAACAAACAAAACCCAATCTAGACTTCTAATTAGTAATCTAACTGAACCCTATAAAAGAAAAGAAACAAAAAAACATTTGCTAAAGCTGCTTCCCTAAGCTCCACAAAAACAGGAGAAAAACAGGGAGTAAAGAAAAGGCAGCTGACCCGTACTGCTTCCTGCCTATTTCTGAACAGGCTTGCTCTGGACAAAAAAATAACAGAACGCGCTAACACTCACCTGAACACTCTAATTCTCAAAAAGATATTAATTATCAAGTTCAAATACAAGCTAGTCACGAGCAAGGAGGATGCTGTTCACTGGTAGCTATCCTCTGCATCTTCTGGGCGGAACTGGTTTAAACATCCCCACTCTCAAGCATCAGCCAATCCCCAAATGTCACAAAATACTAAGATTGAATTTTTACTACTGTCTGCGTTTGGATGAATGTTACTGAGGACCTTCACAAGAGCGGTCTCAGTTCTATGATGTGGTCGAAACACAGACAAGTTTTTTTTTTTTAAATCAAATTTTATTTTTTTAAATTAACACAGATACATACACATAAGCCCTTTTTAAAAAACACAAACATATTCCAAATAATAATAATACTATAAAGAAAGAAAAGAAAAGAAACAAAAAAAAACCCAAAAAACAAACAAACAAATTAAAAAAACCCAGAAAGCGAGACACAAGCAGACATACAAATAGTACGCTTCCAGTCCCTTCCAAACCCCCCCTCTAACCCCACTCTCATGGAGTTTTGGTACAGATCCAGTTATAGATGATCACCTTTTTTGTGATCATGCATAAAGAGAGGAACACTTTCTTGTCCTTTGGTGGAACTTTATTAAAATGATGTAGATCTCCTAATATACATGACTCTGGTGTTAAATGAAACAAAGTTCCATCAGTATTGCCACATTTTGGACATTTACTGTCTTCTTGTAAGCCCATTGTAAATAGTTTTGACGGTCTGTTGAGTATTTTGAATTGTCTTTTTTATACATCGAAAAGGTTGCCTTGCATTTTTCCATATATCGTTCCAGAACAGCTCTTCCTCTCGTTTATGCAGATCTCTGGCCCATTTTTTTTGCACCAACATCAAATTGATCACCGATGCTATCATTCAGAGTTGAATACCATAATTAAACTGCATTTTTATTTGGCAGGTTATGACTGCGGATAATATTTTCAAATGTGTGTGCGCAAATTCTCAGCTTTTCTATCGACACACATTTTTCAATAGAGTGTCGTAAGGTATCAAAGTTCAAGCACTCACACTTTGGAATATTATAATCAGTGATTAACTCATTGAAGTTTTTAAAACAATTACAATTATTATTGTTAGAGAATATGTGACAAAGCCTAGTTACTCCACTGTCCTTCCACTTTTTCCAGACACAGACATGTTGACAATCTGTAGAAGCTCTGGAGCCATGCAGTCGGAAGCTTTGGAAGAACCCTGCTGGTAATATATCAAGGCAGCCGGTCTTGCAGGTTTTTGTCATTGATTGGATCAAATTGTGTCATGGTATTAGAGTTGGTTTTAGGTGGACCAGGCACATATCAGTTATAGTTAGTTGTATTGTATACATCAGGGGTGCCCACACCCTTTTAGCTTGCGAGCTACTTTCAAAATGACCATGTCAAAATTATCTACCTACATAAAAAATACTAAACTACTAAATCTATTTATTTATACATACACTGAGTATACTTTATATAACACAATGCATATTGAGAGAGTAATGTAACCCTCGGTATTGCACATACAAAACTGACAGCAGTAATTCACACAGGTAACAAACAGCCATCAATATTGCACACAGTTTACACACCGTCAGCTGCTGGTTTCCTCCATAAAGTATTTGAATAACTCTCCCTGTGCGCATTCTTTCATGAGCAGTAATATCAATAGCTCCTCTTTTGCAGACATATCTGTAAACTTCATCCGAATAAAAACACACAGCTGGGCTGTATCGCTGGTGTCTGTAGACTTGTCTAACTGCAGTGAGAAACACTTGCAGTCTGCAAAGTCTCTCCAAAGCTGCTGTTATAAAAGAGTGAACTAACAGCTCCAAAGCACTTCGCAGCGCTGTGTAACTATACTTGTTGATAGCTGAAGAGCTTTGATTGATTGAGGATAATATTTCTGGTTTGTTTTGAAAGTCCCGAAACAGGGAGTCAGGTGCCTCAACGAAGGCATCTTTTATCATTTCTCCATCTGGGAAGGACTTCTAATGCTTAATGATAGAGTGACTCTCTCTCTCCTCTCTCTCTCCTTTCTCTTTCTCAGCTCGCCTTTCGAAGGAAAGTCAGTATTGTACTTTTTACGAAAAGTTTGAAAGTGCCTCTCCACATTCCTCCTCTTTGGAATAGCGATAGCGATGACCCGTACCAGAAGAGATGTTAGACTGACCACCCTGTATGTCAATGAGGTGGCATAGATTGGATTTCACTTTTCGGACATTCATTCATTTATTCATTTTCAGCTGCTTAATCAAAACACGCCATCTACCTGCACTGCCTTTGCGATCTACCAGTCGATCTGGTGTACATGGACAGGACGTTCTCTGCTGTTCTCAGACTGTTGAGACAGAGGATGATTCTGAGGAGGTGTAGGTGCCTCTTGGACCACATGTAGAATATCGTTGCTCTAGAGTCGTATGTTCCTCATCCGCAGCCATGTTGTTCTGACCCACAATGCTACTGACATGACCTCCCAATAAGATATTACATTTCACACAACGCCCTCAACTAAACTGCGACCATGTTGCATTCTGCAGTAAAGGCCTGAAATAAAGGGCAAACTATTTTTAAACAAACATGTTTTGGTACCCTTTAGACACTTTTCTGTTCAACCTTTTAAAGACTTTATGAACTTAAATGATTATGCACTTATGACAGAAACATACACAGTAAACATCAATGAACCTGAGGCAGTTACAGGGACCTGTTGCTATCAGGTGATACTTACATATACCAATATAATAAAAGAGCAAAGTGCAATCAAAATTACCCTCTTCAACTCTGAAAGACGGGAGGTTTAATGACCAGTTTAAAGAGATAAACAGGGACATAAATACTTGATAACTTCATAACAATGGGACCATTTCTCAGAAACCTTGCCATTCACAAATGTAAAAGTGAAGGAAAAGTTGCTGCATTGCACCATGCCTTGATAAGTGCCATAAAGATCATATCTGTAATGAGCAAACTGTCTTATCAAGACACTCATTTCACCCTCAGCAGATTTGCTTTGACCAACAAGACTGTTCTACATCAATATGAATCTATCGCTCCATATAAGTTGCATAAACTCGCACCTTTCTCTTGACCTCTCTAGAGCTCATGGAGACTTCACAAACAGGTTTGACACCAGGCCACAGCAGTGTTTGCAGCTCCTGACCAAAAGTGCTGGAACAGCTCCTTCTGAACAGACACTGGTGCAGCGGTGGACCACTGACTCCATGCCGACTAGTGTTCATTTCGTTAACGAAGACTATGACGAAAAATTTCGTCAACGAACCTTTTTCACGGACGAAAACTAAATGAAAACTAAACAAAAAGTCTGATATGATGACAAAGACTGTGCCGAAATATAACTGACACTTTAGTCAACGAATAAAAACGATGCGAAAATGTTAGGGAGGGACGAATGGAAAAGAGATCCAATCTCTTTTGAGGGTAGGTTGACCGATGCAGAAGCAGCAGAGCCACTTTAAAAAGCCGCGGCAAGCTAAACAGAGGCAGCAGTATTTACACAGAAGGAGAACAAAGTAGTGATGGAACGGCAGTTCTTTTTACTGTACTGAATCTCTAGAATCAGTTCATTAAAATGATTTGTTCAAAAGATTCGTTCACCGAATCGTTCAGTGCTCTCCAACTCCCTGAACTGATAAACAGCCAAACGATCCGTCATTCAGTTCATGATTCAGCCCGGAGGTTCACGTTCACTTACTGAGGGACGGTGCGTTCACTGACTATAGTACACAATCATTCGTGGGAGACGCAGCGCTGCTTTGAGTGGTATACATGCACTAACATTATTACATGGTGAAAGTGTCCTCTGTGCACATTAAAATCACTTAACATGATGCTACACTGATGTTAGCAACACAGCGCTAATTTTAGCAGTACGGCTACTGAACGTGAATCAACTCCTCTGTCCTGAGAGAGTGAGTGAGTGACACAGCGCCACTATCAGCACAGTACGTGAACGAGAATCACGTCCTCAGCGACGTGAATCATGAGTGAGTGACAGCGCGAACGTAATTCATGTCCTCACAGTTCTCTGAGTGAGTCACGGCA
Organism: Diplodus sargus; assembly: GCA_903131615.1. Lineage (NCBI taxonomy): Eukaryota > Metazoa > Chordata > Actinopteri > Spariformes > Sparidae > Diplodus > Diplodus sargus. The sequence continues at coordinate 545,647 of CAEMYA010000022.1, forward strand.
GTTCCACTCCGGTCCGTGTATCATCTGATCATTCAATTTTTCCATTTAATCTGGCAAACAAAAAACGAAAAAACAAGTCAATATTTCATTTTTCTGTTTTTCTGTGTGCACCAAACATTGAAAACTGGTGTATATTTTCCTATTTTCGGCCCAAAACGGAAAATTTAATAAACATGGAAACCAAAACGAACTAATGAATCTAATTTCCATTTTCCGTTATTGTTATACCATTTCCCACGGTACATTTCTGCTGTGTGGCCATGCTTTGCGCATGCTCAATGTACAGTCTGGTACCTCTGGTCGCTAATTACGTTTTCAATAAAGCATTGGGGGAAAAAAATCTCTGGTCGCTAAATGTACTGCGGACCAGCCAGCCGTGGTTCGTGTTTGCTTGGTCAAATCAGCTGCTTTTTTTTTTTTTCAGTGCGTAAATGCACTAACATTTACGGTAATCATACTGAACCCGCTCTGACTGTGGGTCAGACTGCAGTCTCACAATCAAACCCATGGCACATACGAGACTGTTACAGTAATGAGTCCCGGTAATAAACTGAAGGTATCGCGTAAGTATCTTTCCGGATTTCAAAGTAAAGGACGACTTGGGGGAAAAAAAACATTGTTTCCATAAGTAGTTCAAGATTCATATACTGCTGAACTTAGCACTCCCTAGACTACTTGCATGCATAATATGAAGTACTTTTACTGTGTACTTTTTGAGTTATCATGTCTCAAACCCTTAACAGAGAACAAGAATAAGTATGTTTGCCCAAATTTGATGTAGAAATGTAGTATTTCCTCCAACACTGTGCAAATCTGAATCTTGCATTCATGAGTAGCAAGTCATAAAAAAATTACATTGCACTTCTATCATGTTGTGAAATCATAATTAATAAAGCTAATGATTTCATAGTGATAGATTTATAAGATTATCTAAAAGGTGTATTATGAATGTATAGTCATTACAAAACCTCCCTCTCAGCCCCGTGTGGGGGGTTGGTGTATGTCTGTTTTGGCTTTTTTCTTAAGCTTTGGTGAGGACCAAAGCTTGAATTTGAGGGTTCTGCCCTGATGTTGCATACTCCGATCTTTTACTAAACAAAAAGAGAGCTAATATTACTCAGTTACAAGTACATTTCTTCATCCTCTTTGGAATAGCGATAGCGATGACCCGTACCAGAAGAGATGTTAGACTGACCGCCCTGTATGTCAATCAGGTGGCATAGATTGGATTTCACTTTTCGGAGATTCATTCATTTATTCATTCTCTGCTGCTTAATCAAAACACGGCATCTACCTGCACTGCCTTTGCGATCTACCAGTCGATCTGGTGTACATGGACAGGACGTTCTCTGCTGTTCTCAGACTGTTGAGACAGAGGATGATTCTGAGGAGGTGTAGGTGCCTCTTGGACCACATGTAGAATATCGTTGCTCTAGAGTCGTATGTTCCTCATCCGCAGACATGTTGTTCTGACCCACAATGCTACTGACATGACCTCACCATAAGATATTACATTTCACACAACGCCCTCAACTAAACCGCGACCATGTTGCATTCTGCAGTAAAGACCTGAAATAAAGGGGAAACTATTTTTAAACAAACATGTTTTGGTACCCTTTAGACACTTTTCTGTTCGACCTTTTAAAGACTTTATGAACTTAAATGATTATGCACTTATGACAGAAACATACACAGTAAACACTTCAATGAACCTGAGGCAGTTAGAAGGACCTGTTGCTATCAGGTGATACTTACATATACCAATATAATAAAAGAGCAAAGTGCAATCAAAATTACCCTCTTCAACTCTGAAAGACGGGAGGTTTAATGACCAGTTTAAAGAGATAAACAGGGACATAAAATACTTGATAACTTCATAACAATGGGACCATTTCTCAGAAACCTTGCCATTCACAAATATAAAAGTGAAGGAAAAGTTGCTGCATTGCACCATGCCTTGATAAGTGCCATAAAGATCATATCTGTAATGAGCAAACTGTCTTATCAAGACACTCATTTCACCCTCAGCAGATTTGCTTTGACCAACAAGGCTGTTCTACATCAATATGAATCTATCGCTCCATATAAGTTGCATAAACTTGCACCTTTCTCTTGACCTCTCTAGAGCTCATGGAGACTTCACAAACAGGTTTGACACCAGGCCACAGCAGTGTCTGCAGCTCCTGACCAAAAGTGCTGGAACAGCTCCTTCTGAACAAACACTGGTGCAGCGGTGGACCACTGACTCCATGCCGACTAGTGTTCATTTCGTTAATGAAGACTATGACGAAAAATTTCGTCAACGAACCTTTTTCACGGACGAAAACTAAATGAAAACAAAAAGGGAGCTAATATTACTCAGTTACAAGTACATTTCTTCATCCTCTTTGGAATAGCGATAGCGATGACCCGTACCAGAAGAGATGTTAGACTGACCGCCCTGTATGTCAATCAGGTGGCATAGATTGGATTTCACTTTTCGGAAATTCATTCATTTATTTGTTGGGACACACAGATGAAGTCATTTCATTGTGGATTTTCAAAATGGACTCTGAACTGAACTCAGTGTCCCAGAATTCCCCTTTCTTCACACCTAGGTGCAAAATGCAGTTTTGAGCTTCTACTGGTCAGGGTGACAGACCCCCTGCTGATCAGGTAGTCAAAACTACAGCACCTACATTGTTCTCTCTCTCTGACTCAACGCATTCTACTCCTTCAACTTCGGATCTTCGGCTTAGATAGCATAGCATAGCACGGCTAAGCACAGGACTTTAAACTCTGGTTGATGAAATGTGTTCAATTCATGTGTTTTCCCACTGTTGGTGTTATTATGACCTCAAGTCAAGTTATTGGTAGTTTGCTTTTCTGGACGGCTAATTCAACGTTAGTCGAATTATGCTTCACACAGACTCAGAGTCTCTGTATGCAACTAACCATCTTCTGTAACCTGGCATCACGTCACACACACACACACACACACACACACACACACACACACACACACTTGTATATAGTATATGTTAGTTAGATTGTGTGTTTCCATCATGTGTTAAATAAAAGATCTTGAACCTTCTTGCTGTCTATTTAATATTGTACAAGTGTGAATGTTGCCAACCTCTACACTGTCAAGAACTCCTAAATCCTTCAACCATTACTAGCTGTTA
>CAEMYA010000024.1:291-11944 GCA_903131615.1 Diplodus sargus
AAGGACAGTGGTACTTACTTTGTCCCTATTCCCTTCCCCACCCCCAGATGCACCAAAGATACAGCTGACTCCTGGCAGTTTGGAGGAGGATTCTTCCTTATCTGCTGCATCTGTTGCATACTTCTGGTACAGATTCATTGAACTTCTGTGGAATGTTTTGATTTCACTTAATAGTACACTGTATATTCAGGGTTCTAAATCAAGAATATAATGCTTTTCCACAGATACTACAAATATAATCAGAACTACAGTATACAGAGCTCCCAATGGTCAGGAGAATATCAGAAGAATATAACTGAATTGGAAAATACAAGCTAAAACTCAACAGACCACAACCCCCTCAGCCCAAAAGTTCTCCACCTGTTTCAAAGGTGAAATCATGACCTCATTATTATAGTACTGTTAACAGAAAAGATACACATATGGAGAAATAGAATTTCTAGTTTTTCAATTCCTCCTGGGGGGCTCTGAAGAACTGTTTGTGAATCATTGGTTGATATTGTAAATTTACACCTCAATACATTAAATAAAAGGGGTTTTAGAATCAATAGTGGTGTGTATTTCATTTGTAATTAAGTCCCCCACCCTACTTTAATTGAAACAGTGACAATATTTAGGGTTTTTGTTTGGCAGTCGTAGCTGCCAGTCATTTGACTGTTTTTCCGAGGTGGTTTTTAAGGCTTGTTGAGGTGTATGATCATAATTTAAGAAAAATCTGTAGAATAACGGTATTTTTCTGTAGAGCATTTAATGAAAATGTCTGTACAAGTAATGTTTCTGGACTTTATTTAAATTAGGATATTTTACTATAATATTATGGTTTTCGTTTGGCAGCCGTAGCTGCTAGTCATTGACTGTTTTTCCAAGGTGGTTTTTAAGGCATATTAAAAGGTGTTTGATCATAATTTAGGAAAAATCTGTGGAATAAGGGTATTTTTCTGTATAACTCTTAGTATTGTCACTTTATTGAAAGTGTTTGATTGTAATAATTTTGCAAAAATCTGTAAAATAATGGTATTTTTCTGTAGAGCATTTAATTAAAAACTTCTGTACAAGTAATGTTTCTGGACTTTATTTGAATTAGGATATTTTACTATGATATTACGGTTTTCATTTGGCAGACGTAGCTGCCAGTCATTTACCGTTTTTTTATAGGGTTTTTTTTTTTACAGTGTGATTAACTAAACCACTGCTGCCAAGCAGCTGACTGAACACCAAAATTGTCCAGAAGACCCAGCGAACACAAAACAAAATGCAAAGGCTGCCCAGGAGACCCATGATAAACCAAAAGGCTGGAGTCACAACAAACTCTCCAGAACCCCAAGTTATGCACTGGGAAACAGGCAACTGACACCAAATACACTCAAAGATCTGAGTTGGTATTTGTAGATACACCAACAACGTGAGAAGCCACAGGGGGAACCTCTCACTACCTCTGAAGGTGAGATAATGAGTCAGGACAGAGCACTGGACACTCAGGGTATATGAAGACTCCCCACACCTGGGCTTAATCAAAGCCAATCAGTGCCACACACACCTGGTTGCAGTGGGTTGATTCTTCCACCACTCTCACAGAGCCGAAAGATTGAGTGCCCTCACCGTGATGTGTCCCTTCTGATGGATAAGGCCCATTTGTGAAGAAGGCTTGAGTCTTTGAGATGCTTGAGCTGTTTTGATGTTCTGCTGAAGGTCCTTCTTTTCTGTTGTAGTGCAGCTGGATTACCAGACAGTACAGCCATAGGTCAGGATACTCATATATTGTGCAGCAGTAGAAGTTCTTCAAGTTCTTATTTAAAGGTGGTGACACACTCCACTTCCTCTCTGTTTATTCTCAGTCTGTTGTGGTGTGTTATACTGCTTTTCTTGAAGTCGGTTATTATTTCTTTGTTTTTCTTTGTGTTGAGCTGTAGATGTGGACCCCCTCCCTGTAGTATGCCTTGTTGTTTGAAATCAGACCAAATAAAGTTGTTTTGTCTGCAAATTTGTAGAAGGTTTTGGAGCTGTGTGCAGTCATGAATAAGAAAGTAGAGAAGTGGACTGGGGTACACAGCCTTGGGGTACGCCAGTGTTGAGGATGATGGTGGAGGAAATGTTGTTCCCCATGATGTTCTCGGGTCTGTTTGTAAGGAAATCCTTAAACCACAGACAGAGGTGGTTTCCTAGCTCCAGTGTATGCAGTTTGCTCACCAGTTTGTGGGAGTTGAAGGCAGAGCTGAAGTCAGCAAACAACATTCTGACATAGATATTGGAATGATCCAGGTGGGTGAGAGCTGTGCGTAGTGTTAGTGAGATGGCATCTGTTGGATCATCTGCTAAATGTAAATGTAGGTATCAGTATCAGTGTTGTGGCTTTGTTTAAAGTCAGTTATGTTCCTGATGCCTTGCCGCATGGTGTGGGGGTTGTTGTCTTAATCTGCTGCTTGTATTGTTGATTAGCAGCTTTGATGCCCTGGTGCCTGTTTCAGGAAGCAAGTTTAACAAACTCTGAGACAAAACCTGAACTCTGAGTTGACTTACCCTGTGAAGTGAAACTCTGAGTTTTCAGTTCCAGAGCAGCTGATCTGAGTTAGGTAAGTCGACTCTGAGTATGTTAACTCTGAGTTGAGCTCGTGCCTGACAACTAGTAAATGTTGTTGTTACTAAATGTTTTGTTTCATTTTATCTTAGGCTGTTTCATTTGATTAAAATCAGCTGAAATGACATATAGAAACAGTCTCGTAATGGCTCCTTACTTTGGTTTTATTTCACATATAACCAAACAAAGGAAAAGTTTATTCAGTGGATATTTTAACTTGCTTTTGGCTTTTGGTTGGCTTTCACACCAACAGATGCTGTTTAACACACATCTGTGTCCTAACATCCTGCTGAGTAGTTGACCATGAAGTGGTGCTCACCTCCACCACGTCCGACAGAGGCAGAGGAGCTGGTCCTGAGTCAGGTCGCTGGGTGACCAGAGGCTGAGGGCGTCACTCACCCCCAGGACCCAACGAGGCAGACACACACTTACTGTCTGCTGATTGAACTAGAAGTCATTTCATCAATGCGGCAGCAAACTATAAACACGGACTTTGAAATTACGTTGTTAGAAAAAATACAATAGGCTCTATTGATGGTTACTTTTCTAGCTATCTGTGGGAAATAAAGAAAGCCTCATTAAATGTGAGTTGTTTCTCTTTTTCTGGCTGCTGGAAGATGATTAATTAACCTGCGAAGTGATTAAAAAAAATAAAAAATAAAAAATACAAATAGGATTGTTCAGATCTGAGAGCACGTTAGCAATGACGTGTAGCCTGATATTCGCTGTGCAGCCGGAGAATATAAATGACAGACTGAAGAGAAGCCGTCTTCTGCTCGGTTTAGTCCTCGTCAGGGAGTGAGAGCTCATCTAAATGAATCTAAATTCTCCTCCTGGTACAAAACCATGTGAATAAATTCTGCTTCAACATGATCGGACTGAGAAGGAAAGGACAGCCGCTGTCAGACAGCTCCGTCAGACTCAGGGTTTCTTCAGGTAAACCTGCCAGTGAGCAGGTTAGGTTCACAGAGTAAGTTACCGCAGTAACAGACCCAGTGTTACCTCTCTTTCTGGAACTGAAAACTGGAACTTTCTCTAATCTCAGGGTCAACAAACTCAGAGTTTTCACAAAACCCGCTTTCTGAAATGGGCCCATGTTCAGGTCTGTTCTTGCTCTACTGTGTGCTTCCCTGCCCCCAATCAGAGTGCTGTATCACTGGCTTTGAGTTTCACTTTTACATTCATATTCACAGTCATCTAGTATTTAGGTCAGTACAGTGATTACTTGGTCTGTGATCATATTTCATATTATTTTGATCTATAAAAAACAGGGACATTTCCATCCCTACTTACTACTGTTTTGTAAAAGGCAATTCATCCAATGATGGAGTCTATAAGATGTGGATGAAAACTCAACAAAAAGTTAGTTATTGGACCTTCAGTTAAAATGTCTTTATATAACACAAATACATGCAGCGCCAGTTACTAAGGACCGCCAATATAATTTGGCACATCCAGTTTGTGTCCTTTATTAATGCTTAAAACATTAAGTGCTTGGTTCCATTATGGCCATAATTTGTGTACACCTAGGTCAGAAATTGATTTTACTAATGATTAATAGGTAGATAAGTCATGTTTGCAGTCCTTCCATCACTGAAACTGCTGAAAGCATTTTAGCCCCTAGGGTCATTTGGTTTCATTGTAAGTTAATGGGCAAAAAATGATCTTACACTACAGCGATTTGTAAACTCTGCCAAGACTTCAGAACGTCTTTTCGTCCTATAGTCGTGAGGATAAAATTGATGGTAAATGATATACAGAGTGCTTTGAGAGTGCTTGGAAATCATAATGAATTATTTTAGAGCAATCTGTTTTATTCACATCTAACGATAAAAATAAGCGATAATAAGAAAATAAGGCGTGACTCTGAACAGCAACAGGGTCGGCAATAGAGCTGCAGCCTGACAGAAGTCTTATTTAACTTTCAGAGTGGGGCCTGTTGCCAGCAGCCCCCATCAAACAACTCTTTCAGTACTCCCAGAGACTAAATAAAACTACTCCCAAACTACTAAAATTGATCCACTGTCTACAAATGCTGAATAATGACAGTTGGTTTGCTCTGTGAACACATTTTTCATGAACGACAGCAGTGCGAACTGATTTTCCTGTGACATCTCTACTTCAAAATAAAAAAAACTCACATTTTTTTTTAAAATATTTTTTTTATTTCAAATGCATATGAAGGTGTAATTTAAATAAGTGTGAAACAACTAACAAAACAATAACAGTTATATTTTTGCCTGGGGGCTGGCACTTTGAGACTCCTGTATTAAAGCCACTTCACTACACAGGCTATCAGCACACAATTAAATTAAACTGTCTTTGTCGGAAGTCATCTCTGATACCTGTAAAACCTTTCTTGTACATCAACATACAGTGTTTACCCATATAAACAAGCCCACAAATCTCCCACCAGTCACGTCATTTGATCAGGCTAGATTTGCTTAAAATCATCTAATGTTTTATACCCTCTTTGGGCCATTTCATATCTTATACTCCTCTTGCTTAGCTTCTCTGCATCCAGAGGGTGATGTTTCTCTGGATGTTAAGAAAACCTTTGACCAATGGGCCTTTCTTTTTTGCTGTTGTTGGAAAATGGGGTCTTGGTGATAATTTTAGAACTTGGGTAAAGCTGCTCTATTGGTCCACTCTTGCTTCTGTGCTGACTAGCTCCTTAAGATCTCCCTATTGTCCCACTCATCTGAGCAACTGCCCACCATGCAGTACCCCAGCACCACCGTGAGCTGCCCCTCCTCCTCCCTCCACTTCTTGGACCCAGACTTAAGCCTATGTAGCTTCTACCCTCATCTACTTAAAGTCTGTGTAAAGCAAAATCAGCCATTTACTTCTAAACACATTAAACAGGTCATAAATGTGTTTACTTAAAACATATAAAAGCCATTGGACCATTTAGAATTTAATTTTGGAGCTAGGCTCACAAGCTGTTTTTCAACATTTCTGTGTTCAGGATTTAATGGGCGGGTCAGAAATCATGGCCGCGTTACGTAACGCAGCCATGATTTGCATAAACCCCGCCCTGCTGCGGAACTGGTATAAATACGTTCAGCGCGTCAGCTTCAGCGGTTCTCCCACTCGCTCTCCAGTCTTGGATAGCATTGCTTACAATAGTTTGCAGCTAGCTAACCAGCCAACCAGTCAGCTAAACAGTCATGTCTCCTCCACATCACTCTGCATCTTTCCTGGATGCCACAGTGTGCAGGGTGATGGCGCTGTTAGCTTATTTAAGTTTCTTTCGTATGACGATGTAAAGAAACGGTGGATCGATTTTGTCAAGAAGAGCTAACGTTACTGTGGGGAGTTAAACATCACCACCAACACCGTCTCTGCAGTGTCCACGTTACCCCTGATCGTTTCAGCAACTGTCACCAGGTAATGTCTGGATTTCTGCAGAGTCCGTTGACGCTGGTCACTGGGGCCGAACTGATCCTCTCCCTCCCGGCTTGCATCCTTCTCCCGCCGACAGCAAGTGCCACCGGACTTATGTGGCCGCCGCAGCCGACCCTCTCCGTCCCGCTGATGGCGGGTCCCACGGCATAATGTGGCCGCGCTGCCACAGCCGACACTGTCCGTCCTGCTGACAGCGGGTGCCACCGGCATAATGTGGCCGCGCCGCCACAGCCGCCGACCCTCTCCGCAGAGGCGGAGCCGGGGTAGCACTGGACCCCCCTGAAATCTGATTGGACCCCCAGGTGCCCCCCCAGATGATTGACATATCACGGCACCGCATGTCTTGTCGAAAGGAGCCAGACTGCTAAGTCCCTCCTGTACACTAGTTGGCGCTATGTACCACAAAGAGTTGTAATCCACATTTATTAGGAGAAGAAGAAGAATCGCCACAGAAGAAGAGGAAGATTTAAACTAGAGGAATGTTAGGAGTGTCTTGAGCCAGGAGAACAGGACAGGAGATCAACACAACAAGACGAAAAAGAAGAGGAGAAGAAGGATAAATAGCCTTCATGGACAGTGAAATCCTCATTCTAAAGTAAGTTTTACGGTGGTGTCCTAATGAGTCACTGTTTAAAATCACTTTTGTGTTCAGATAGGAGATCGTTTTGCTAGAAGCCACGGGTATAAAGCTAACGTTAACATTAAATTACATCTCATGGCGTCTACAGATGACCAGTGTCAGCTTCCAACAGCCGCTCCACACTAACGTCTAACGTTACATTTAATTCGGGTTGCTGCTTAGGATGCATTTACATGTTTCTCTGACGATTTTAGAGGAATGAAACTAGCAGACAATCCGCCAGCTAGCTGTTTCATGCTCTGTTTATCCTTCACGTCTTGCCCTTTGTTATGTCTCTATACTGTTGGCATACTGATATGTTTGTATACATACATAATGTAACGTGAAGATGGTGGCCAGCCTGTCAACTAGCTGAAAAGTTTGAATCTACAGTGGTCTATTTCTCCTGACAATTTTTAGGCTTGAAGTGGGGATTTATTAACATTGTGCAATTAATGTTATAAGTGATGCTAGAAGTAACAAGGGTCAGTTGAGAATGAAAAGACAGGGGGACAAGATACATGACTTCTTTTTAAAGAGAAGCAAGTCAGGCAATGATGAGGCAGACAGACAGACAGACAGACAGACAGAACTCAGCTCTGGCATTAGCAGTCCTGGCAGCTCCCATCCTGGGACTAGTCAGGAGAGAGAGTGTGAGGCACAACACAGACCATCATCACCAGGTCAGAGCATCTACGGATGCAGTCACAATCACATGCTCAGTTCAGTAATTTTAAGTTAAGTTTTAGATATTTGAAATGTTGGTTACTGATGTGTGCTGTTTTTTCAATGGTGGTTGCATTTTTAATATTAATATTTTTATAAAATGTAGTTCTATCAAAGGAGGACACAGAGGCCTCTGATTCTGAGGAAGATGTTGGTGAGCCAGAAGAGTCAGACCCGGAGCCAGCTGTGTCCAGCATTGCTTTTGCTCATCCAAGAGGACCAAGTGGTAGGTCTACTTACCTGAAACTTACTAGTTAGCTGCAGTTATCATCTAATAATCTTCTGGATCTCTTAACTGTGTTTCCATGACCATTTTATTTGTATTCCAGATATTTCAAGATGCAGAGAGGAGGGTCCAGTTCAGCCGTGTCTGACACAATTCCCAAGAACACAGCATGGATCAAGGAAGAGAGCATTCTGCAGTGCCTGGTACAGAGCCAATTCTTGGCTTGAGTACTCAATCCTTAAAGACTCCTCCTACTGCTTTGCGTGTAGACATTTTTCCCTTCCTAATGCACCAGACTCTGCCTTTGCCTCAGAGTCAGGCTTCTCCAATTGGAAAAAGGCGTTGTCAAAGGAGGCTGGGTTTAAACTCCACTCAAAATCAGAGATGCATGTCAATGCAATGTATGCATGGAATCAGTGTAAAAAAGCTACTGAGATGAACACAAGCATGTTAAACTCTTTGAACATGAACCGACAAAAAAAAGTGGAAGAAAATCAACATTATGTGAAAACAATAGCAAATGTGCTTCTTTTGACTGCAACCCAAAATATAGCACAGAGGGGCCATAGAGAGTCCTCAGACTCTCAGAATAAGGGGAACTTTTTGGCCATACTCAATGAGATAGCGAAGCATGACCAATTTATTGAAAAAAGGCTGGATGCATGTGGGAATGCTAAGTACACAAGTCACCAAATCCAAAATGAAATTCTTCAGGGCTTAGCTGAGATGTACAGAGTGAACTCATAAAAGAGGTGAAAGAAAATGAAGTGTTCAGTGTCATTGCAGATGAAACAAAAGACTTGCAAAAAAAGGAACAAATGTCTTTGGTTGTACGGTATTATTACAATGGTGCCATCCACGAAAGCTTCCTATGCTTCCAGGCAGCTGAAAGCCTTGATGCAGCAGGTCTCAGTAAAATGATTGTCAATTGTCTAGAGAGACATGGTCTGGACTACAGAAATAATCTTGTGGGACAAGGGTACGACGGTGCATCCGTCGTGAGCAGGAAACATTCTGGAGTATGTGCAAGAATTCAAAGCAATGCCAAATTTGCATTTTACGTTCACTGTTATGCACATTGCTTGAATTTAGTTCTTGTTGATGCTACAAAAGCAGTGCCTGAGGTTGTTGACTTTTTTTGCACTTCTGCAGCAGCTGTATAACTTTGTGTCTGGCTCTTATGTGCATCTGAAGTGGCTTGCAGTTCAGAAAGAGCTATATCCATTGCAGCAGCCCAGGGAGCTACAGGCACTTACAGACACAAGGTGGGCATGCAGATACACAGCATGCCGTAATCTGAGAGACAGACTTCCAGCAGTTCTGAGACTGTTGAGGGATCTTGCACTTGAAAGACGTGGAGAGAGATCAGTGGAGGCGAGGGGTCTTCTTTCTCAGATAGATTTACAGTTCATAGGGCTTTTGGTTACCTTTTGTAAAGTGCTTGGTGATGCCAAATGTCTTTCTGACATGCTCCAGTCCAGCACTCTTGATCTAGCAAGGGCTGTGGATCTCGTAGGTGCCCTTACAGACACTTTCCAGGACTACAGAACGGAGAATTGCTTTGATGAACTATGGAAAGAGGTTGAGGAGCTTGCTGAGCAGTGCAAAATCGGTGTACAAACACACTCTAGAAGACATCCTAGAATAAGCTCAAGATTTCTTGACTCACTGGTGATGAGCACGGTAAGACAGAGAAACTGTGATGATGAGGGCTTCCCCAGATCACTCTTTTATCAGGTGATTGACTGTCTCATGAATGAGCTGAAGAGGCGTTTTTCAAAGAAAAGTTGTGAGATCATGCAAGGTGTGCAGTCTCTGAACCCAAAGAGTGCAACTTTCTTAAATAAGGAGTCCCTGTTTGCCTTTGCACAGACCTTTGAGTCAGACCTCAGTGACCTCAAACATGAGGTTCACCAAACCAAGTGACTTCTTGACGGGAGAGTGAAAAGTGGATTAGACAGACCATCTACTTTGCTAGATTTTATTGTGTTTCTTGAACCTTACAAAGAGGTTTTCCATGAGATATTTAGACTTTGCAAGATTGCTGTTGTTACTCCAGTCAGCACTGCTTCCTGTGAGAGAAGCTTCTCTGATTTAAAACTCATTAAAACTCACCTTTGGACAACAATGGCTGATGACAGGTTAAGTCACCTTGGAACTCTCAGTATCTAGTCAAGGAGTAGAATGCCCTTAACATGGATGACTTTGTGAAACATTTTGCGACTTCTCACCACAACCGAAGGATTATGCTTTTCTGAACTTGCATAAGGTAGTTTGGCACTTAGATAGTGTCTCTGGTCATGACTAAGTTCTTCACTATGTTCTACTTAGACCAAGGATGGTTTGGCTGTCAGACAGTACCCCTGGTCATAGTTAAAACCTGCACTATGTCCAAATGTTCAAAAATGGTGTCAAATTGTTTGTTGATACATTGATGCCTTTTTTTGAGTGAGTAGCGCGTGTGTGAGTATCCCAGAGTGTGTGTGTGAGTGTGTAACTGTGTGAGTGAGTAACTGTGTGTGTGTGTGTGTGTAACTGTGTGTGAAACTGTGTGTGAGTGAGTACCAGAGAGAAAGAGAGCATTTTCACCATTTTTGTAAAAATGTCATTGTTGAAAAATTGTTGCCAAGTTGTGTTTTACATTTTGTACATTGTTAATAAACTGCAAATTATATACACAAATCTGATCTCCTGCGTGCTTAGTATGTACATTTGAACATTAAGAGACTCAGATTGCAATTCACTGGTCGAGAAACAAATTCATTGTCATAATCTGTGGACCCCTTGAAATACCCTTGGCCACCCCCTGGCCACCCCAAGGATAAAAGTCTAGCTCCGCCACTGCCTCTCCGTCCTGCTAACGGCGGGTCCCACCGGCATAATGTGGCGGTAGTATCAGGGCCGCATTATTGGTGAGCCGTCCCAGTGTGAACGGATAATCCGGAGGCGCGGAGCGAGGGCGTGTCGGTCTGACAGTCTGATAGCTACACAGGTCCTTCACTCAACTAAATACAGAGAAATGTCCCACAAAGCAACGTTACATTACCGAACAAAAGTAACGTACACCCATAAAACGAATGTGTTGGAAATCAACACATTTTTTGTGCAATGATGATTTCGACAAATGTTGTGTTAAATCAAAGGATTTTCCTGAGGGGAAAGTTACACAGACATTCTACACAAAATTGTGTCATGAGCATTGGCCAATCAGCTGGGATGCCTGTCCTACGTCACAAGAGTGTTGGTTTAAGAAATGAGGGGGAGGGGGAATCCAGGAAATAGAAATATCGCTATGTTGTCTTACTTTCTGTAGTTTTAAGATAGGGGGACTGATAGTCAAGACTTGAGAGTATACATTTATTTTTATTAAAAAAAATGTTTTGTAGGCTACTATTTACATTTCAATCAACTTTGTGTTTCTGCTGTTTATCCCTGTCTCACCCTCTTTGTTTTTGTCTCCACTAATTTGTCCAAGCAATCCAGTTATGGTCATATTGACAAAAAAATAGTAAAACCTCACACTGTAAAAAATGTTAAGCTCAATAAGTTGTCATCTAGTTTCTATCATTTACTTGTAATTAACATAATGAATTTTGAAATTTAAACTTAATTTAATGAGTTATTGGTATTCCAACTCAAGGTTTTAAGCCAGTTAAGTGAAATGGAAATTTCAATGTGTCAACATAACTTAACAGTATGAGTTTTTCTTAGAAACTGATCATGACCGTGGTGTGACAGCAGTATTAATGCGCCGTAAAATAGTGCTTGTTGAAATTTCGTCTTGATATGATAAGGGACAAATAATTTTTATATAATGTTTTTAAAACTTGAGAAGGTGCCCTACTCGGTTTCAGCTGCCTATTAACAGAAGAAGAGGTACACTAGCTAAGCAGATTGAGAATGGTGAAAAGAGGAATGGCGGATGACTACGGTTTGTTAGAAAGGTCAGGATCAGGTCTGGCGACAAAGGACAGCCGAAGAACAGGCGGGGAACACAATTGAACAAAGAAGTAAGGTAAGTGGTTACCCAATTCGAGTTTTATTACATTCACCTCTTCAGAAGCACATTCATGGCGCTTGGTGAATGTTTTCTACGGCA
>CAEMYA010000024.1:12143-25938 GCA_903131615.1 Diplodus sargus
ACTGTGTTGTTTGTAACATTACTCCAGCTAATTTAACGGCTTAGCACGAAGCTCTGTGTCAGTAATTAGTCGTGGCCCGTGTTGTGTGCCCGCGCGTGCGACGTCCGTTTATTTAGCAATTAGCCGCAGCTTAAACTGTGTTGTTTGTACCATTGCTTGAGTTAACTTAACAGCTTCGCATGAAGCTCCGTGTCAGTAATTAGCCATGGCCCGTGTTGTGTGCCTGCACGTGCGACGTCAGTTGAGTTGGCAGTTAGCCATAGCATAAACTGTGTTTGTAACATTACTCCAGCTAATTTAACGGCTTCGCGTGTGGCTCTGTGTCAGCATTAGTCGTGGCACATGCTGTGTTGCTACAGGGCTGCTCCAAGAAAAAATGACTTTACTTAACCTTATCTGTTGAACTACTTTTTATTTTGTTGCTTTTAACATTGTCCATGTGACATTAGACTGTGCATTCAGCTTGACCTCATCATGCCGACTTTAGACATCAGGAGGAAGGTGACTGGCGCCTTTTTGACTCGGTCAAGCCAGCCGTGGATTGAGCGCTGAAGTGCTCAAATGACGTTAAAGCACACCCTCAAGGGTAATATTGTGATTATACAACTAATGCCAACAAAAATAGAACGTATAATCAAAATATATCCATGTTGATTGAAAACGTTTTTGCGAGTGAAGGGAAAACAGAGGGGAAAATAAATAATAGCCGGGGCGTTTATTTGTTTCAATCACATAACAGACCAGGCGTTTATTTGGGACAGGCGTTTAATTTGATATGCCATATCTGGTAAGTCAGTAAATTTAATCATCACCCTCTAATGGATTTTCATATACCCTAACTCATGTGTACATTTATCTAATCACCCTTGTGTTGTCCTGTTGGTAAAACTTAACAGATTGACAGAGAGTTCGAGAAGATGTTTCCAAACAAGATGGACATCTTTCTTCGCAAATGGGACGCAACCATGGTGCCAAAGTTGTTGAAGCTGGCTGCTCTTGAATGAAAAGACGAACTACCAGAAGCTGAGAGTGCTGGTAATGTTTGGTTTATTTATGTTTTCCCTCCTTAGTTTATTTCCTGAGTCACGTGTCTCCCCTCCTACCACGCCCCCAGCATCGGGGTCAAAGTCTGAAATTCCTAAAAACTGTAAAAATACAAAGATTTGGATGAAGATAAATCATATTTAAAACATTTTTGTTTTTCAGATTCCAATATCAAAACTTGAACACCAGGTTTCAAATGTCTTTTCGAATGAACTTATGACCTTAATTTAGCTACATATATACAAAACAAGACACAGGTGAAACACATCAGGAAATAACAAAAGAGGGAAAACAGAGTCAAACTAACAGAACAGGAAACACTTAAAAATAAATTAGACAAGATGTGACAACTAATGTGTACGGTGTATATATATATATATATATATATATATATATATATATATATATATATATATATATAAAAAGAACTAGCGATACATGCAATTGGTGAAAGGGATAAAAGAAAAAAAAATGTTTAACTTGTAATCTTTATGTTAAATGTAACTACTCAAGTCCTATTTGTGAATGTATCCAAATTATTGCTGCTTAGGATAGATGGATAGTGCTGATACTGTTTTTCTATTTCTACAGAATCAAAGTGCTATAGAGCACTGAAGATGCTCACACATTATCTGCCCTCTACTGTGTCAGGAATATCTAAGGGATGGACAAAATGCAGCATCAAATCAGCTCTGTCCTACATGTTGGACATTAAACAAGTAAGATTATCTTAATTTGTGACTGGAATATAAAACAAGTTCATATGTACATTATTCATAACTTCATTCATAACCTAGATCATCTATGTGCATGATGTATACATAATAAAATTTGTTGCATACACTGTGTTTTAGCCAGGAACAAGCTTCCACGACCTCCTACAAACCACTGACCCTGCTCCAGTGATGCAAACTTGTCTGGTGAGCCGTGGACATCCCAGCACAACATCAGCACAATATGTCACCGTGGCTGCTAATGACAACGTAGTCATTCCATTCCAGGAAGTGGGCCTCACCTGCAGTCTGGACAAACTATTCAAATTGTATTGGGTCTGCAACCTTGCCTATCCCGTTCAACTGACCTCAGTCTTCGGGTTCATCGAGCACATCTATGGCCTGCAGATCTCTGGTGGGAAGAGATCCAAAATTGTGGAGCTTGCTGCAAAGCTCCAGGTCCTCTAAGTTAGATGATCATGTACATCTGCCTGAAGTGCAAAGGACAAATATCTCGAGATGCATGTAGGCTTATTTATCATCTTAGACATGTCCATGCACTCTCCGATGGGCAGGACTACACTTTAGTGTGCAGTCAAGACCAATGCCAAAGAACTTACCACAGTGTAAATTCGTATGCAAAACATCTGAAAAGATGATTTGTTGATTGAAAAAATGGCAGCCTGCGGACATGATTTAAACATTTTGAGTATAAGTGTGGCCAGTTGTGTGTCTATACTTGGTCATTGCTACATACCTGGTTGTGTGGTTCCCTTAAAATGTGATTTGGACAACAAACATATCTTTGGACAGGCAGTGTGTATTGTTTATGACCACCTTCACACTTATGTGATTGAAGAGACAAATGAATTTCAAGTGATTAATCTGAAAGATGCAACTGATGCTTTGCCACTTGATGTATATCAACTCAGAGATTCTGAATTTCACTTACTGACAAGATATAGACTTATTTCCTTAATGTTATGACTTGTGTAAATGGCAATAGTAAATGTAATGAATTGAAAGCATTATTGAATTAAATGGCAAGTAAATTTCAATGATGTTGTTTTTTTTATATAGCATGCACACACACGTGTTGCCAATATACACAAATATGTGTTGAGTTGGATTAAGTAACACAAACATTTGTTAATAAAACCTACACATTTACTGTGTTAATATAACTAACAAAGTGAATGTGTTAAAATTAACAAAAGTTGAGTTGTCCCTCTCTGGACATGGAGAGGTTTTAAAAACCAACAAAAATGGTGTTATTTTCAACTCATTCGTTTTTAGTGTGTAGTAACTGTAACTGTCTTCGGCAACTTATATGAGGAAAACAAATACCGCAGCTGTACGTGGAGAAGCGTCTGTCCTCCTGTCCGTCCTCCGCCTGTCCTCCCGACTCGTCATCACATTTCTGCTCAGAAAACAGCGTCTGTCACCGGCAAAGACTTTAACTCACCGAGTGTTTGTGACAAAATAAATCACCCGCGACCGCCAGCTCTCCTGACCGAGACTTCAGGGAACTTTCCCCCGGAAAACAGCCTCCATCCCCGCGAGTGACAGAGTCAGACAGCGTCCTGTTTACTGATGGTGAGATTATATATAATTATGTCATTTAGCGCGAAAAACTTCACTCCGTCACTTTCCAGGATGTTTGGTGGGTCAGAATCTCGATCACTACACATTATAACAGCATCCATATGATTATAAACTGTCCTCGAGTTTGGATTAACAGAGGGGAACACCTGGGGGAACACCTGTGAAACACCGACGTCATTAACATGACGTTTACCGTCACCTCTTTAGGAGCCCCAGCGCCGATGTGCGCATTTTCGCAAAACAGAGTTTAACGAAATTGATTATTGAAATCCCCTGACTCAAAAAGTGCCCTTTTTGTATGTGTGTGTGTGTGTGTGTGTGTGTGTGTGTGTTTAAATGAATAAATAATTTCCTGTCGTGCAAAGGGATGTCAAAAAACGCCGGTATAAAAACGCCACGGTTATCTACTATACGCATTTCGCACGTAATATGGTGTCGTGTGCGGGTGTGTGTGTGTGTGTGTTGAGCCTAAAGCCGCTTCTCTGTCAGCTGCGGCTTCGCTCTGTCTCTCTCTAGGAACGGTCGATACTTTCAAATTAAAAGCCCCCCGCTAAGAACCCAGTTCTAAACTCCAATGGGGTGCAATATAAAGCTCTTATTTTGAAGACAAATAGAGAAAAAGACCCCGCTGCACCACACTCACCACGATAGATGAGATGTGACAGTGGAGCAAATTGAACCTTTGTGAGTTATAAACCATTAACATAACTTCTTTGTGGGGGCTAACAAGTCGCCTTCCACTTATTCAATGTGCTTAACCCTTTGATGCACAACATGGGTCAAAAGTGACCCAGCTGAGTTTGTATTGTCTATATCTTTGCAATTAATTACTTTCATCATTCAGTATTCAAGATATTCCTCAATTAACTTATTTTTGATCATCATACATCCTTATTTTATTTTTTTCTTGCTTGCTTTTTGAATAAAACCCCCTTTTGTATCAATACCCCTCTAATGCACAACATGGGTACCAAATGACCCATATTCATTTTCTATGCTATTTCACCTATTGCTGAGTGTTTTCTATATGTCTTTGAACAAAAAAAAAAAAAATCATTTATTATTGATTATAACCCTAACCCTAACCCCCCTAACCCTAACCCAAAAAAACGAGTCCACTACACACTAAACACACTACACTAAACAGTAACTGTACACTCCAAACACGCTATATGTCACAAATCTCTCAGCTCTCAAAACTCGCGATCTCTATCGCTGCCTCTGTGACCGGCACTGCTGCTTTCACTTTTTCGCCCCATCACTCCCAAATCTCTCCCCCCCACCCCCTCAGTAACCAAATCACGTGGTTTGCCATATCATTTTGTGATTGACTGGTAAGGTGCCTTTTTCCAATAGGTTTTTTTTGCTTGCACTTCCTGCTTGCGTACACCTTCGTCAGGAAAGCCTGACTTTACCGTCTCTTCCTGCACCAAACGCGCAGCAAACGTGACAGCAACCTTCGCAAAAAAGCATGCTGTACATAATATATCATAACTCCGGTTTTACTTAGCCTATCAACACGATTAAAAAAGTGGTATATAGTTTGAAGGCTGCTTGAACACATAAAGTCGGATGCGAGACTCACAGAGGTTTCCGTCTCGCTGCTACGTCTTTTTTTACTGGTCACGTGATTTGGACATGCCGATGCAGTCACCAAAATAAAACTGTATGCATGTGTATGAATATTGATGTGCATCTGAAAATATTATTTGTGCTTTTGATTTTCTTGATCCAGAGTATGGCTGTTCGCAGATTTACTGCTGAGATGGTTGCAGCAATGATACAGGAAGAATCAAATGAGGAAGATGAAGAGGCAGTTTGTTCTGAATCAGAAAATTCTGATGATGATGATGATGAGCCAGATCATTTGCCACAGGGTCAAGCTGGTGTTGTGGGTGTGTCTGGGGATCCAGCTCTCCCACATGAAGACTCCTCTGATAATAGAGATGACTCGTCTGATGAGTCCTCAGAGGAGGAAACTCAGATTCAGTCCAGTAGACTGAGTAAAAACGGGTCTTACTGGAATGAGAATCCCCCCACTCATGGCAGAACAAGAAGCCATAATATCCTGAGGAGCTGCCCAGGACCTACACCTGGATCAACAGCTGTCTCACCTAAAGATGCCTGGGATATGTTCATTACTGACAACATCATTGAGGAGGTTTTAAAATGCACCAATTTAGAGGGACGAAGAATAGCTACAGCAAAAGGGAAAGAGTGGAGAAGCATCAATAAAACGGAAATCATGGCCTTTATTGGTCTGACCCTCCTTGCAGGGGGGAGAAGAGCTGGGATGTGTCCTTGCGGGAGCGGTTTATGGATCCGCTCCAAAATCCCATTTACAAAGCCACCATGAGCATTGGGAGATATGAAGATATCCACCGTGTCATACGGTTTGACGACAAGAGGACCGGGGCTCTGCGACAGGAAACGGACCACATGGCGGCATTTAGGTACGTGTGGGACTGTTTCCTGGACAACTGCAGAAGACGGTTCATCCCCAGTGACTGTGTCACCATAGATGAGCAGCTTGTGCCATTCCGAGGCAGGTGTAAGTTCAGGCAATACATGCCCGGCAAGCCTGCAAAGTACGGGATAAAAATCTTCTGGATGTGCGACGCAAGGGCACCCTATGCAATAGATTGGAACCGTCTATACAGGGAGACAGCCAGGAGAGGAGGTTCAGAGGAAGCTTGGTGAGAGTGTCGTCCAACAATTGTGTAGTGGAATAAGACAGACAGGTGAATATACAGAAAAATAGAGAAATTAATGTATACATTTTAGCAAAATACATAATTTTTCCCAATCTTTCGTAATGAGTTTTTTTTTTCTATAAGCAATATAGTAGAATAGAATAGAATGCAATGCAATGCAATGCAACAGATGTTGCTAGAATTTAGAGAATTCAATGTAGAGTAAATTTACAATCTTTCCCCCTCTCATAGGTTGCAACATCACAATGGACAACTTTTTCACAAGTGTCCCTCTGGCTAAGAAGCTCCTCGAGAAGAACCTGACCATTGTTGGGACTCTTCGCCAGAACAAACCAGATATACCACCTGTCATGAAGCCATCCAAATCACGGGAGATTCATAGCTCAGAATTTGGATTCAATGGCAACGTGACCATGGTGAACTATGTGCAGAAGAAGGGAAAGGCTGTTGTCCTCCTGAGCACCATGCACGACGACAAGGCAGTGGATGACAGTCAGAAGAAGAAATCAGAAATGATCCAGTACTACAACAAGACAAAAGGAGGAGTGGACACAATGGATCAGATGGTTAGCAACTATTCATGTAAGCGGAGAACCTCGAGGTGGCCCATGGTTCTCTGGTACAATATGCTGGATGTTGCCACCCTCAATGCCTACACCAACTTCACCGCACAACACCCTGACTACATGGGTGGTGCTCGATCTGCCCTGTCTCCAAGGACAGAAAGGTCAGCAGCTGGTGTTCCCAGTGCACCAGGCCTGTGTGCAAGGAGCACAAACATGTGGTTATCATTTGTGAGGAATGTAAATATTGAAGTGGCAATTCTCGCTCTAGTTATGTGTCAAGTTGTTTTTTATTTTGTTAGGTCACATGTAACCAGTTCACAGTTCAGTTAACCGTGTTATCTGTTATCAGAGGTATGGTTGTGTTATTTAGTTCCTATTTGATTTTGTAGTAGTTGTTCTCTTGTGTTCTGTTTTATGTTTACTTCCTGTCTTTTTTTTCCCCGTCTTCGTTTTTGCTCACACCTGTGTCTTGCTGTATAGTTTGTTGATCCCTGCCTCCTAGTGGCCTACCCACCAATATGTGTTCTCCTCATTCCCCCTCACACCTGTTCCGCCCCCCTTTTGGATTTTTCTCTTTTTACTCTTTTTTTGTTCATATAAAAGATGCTTTGTTCAAACTGTCTCGGCCTATGGTCTCTGCATTTGGGTCCACCAACTTCACCACCCCCAAAACCTGACAGTATGTGTATGTGTGACAAAATGACAATGTTGCAAATATTATATACAGTAAGTAAGTAGATAGGTGTTTGGCCCCACTCACTGCTAAAGTAATTACTTGAAACAAATTATGATTATTATTATTATAGTATTAAGTCTTTTATTTTTAAATGTGTGTAAAGTTGATGTCGTAATATAAAAACAATTTTTGTGCATGAAGTATGAAAGGAAAAATGGAAAAAATGATCAGTGGTATTCAAAAACAAGATATTTAAAGAATATTTGGAATATTAAATCATAAAATGAATTAATTTCAAAAGACAGAACAAAGAAAAACTCAGCCAGCATGAAATAACCTGGGAAATGAATGTGGGTCATTTTTGATCCATGTTGTGCATTAGAAGGGGTGTGCATATGTTATGCATCAAAGGGTTAAATACGAGTCATATTTCAGAGGAGTGCCCATTTGTGCTTGTTAAACTAACTGCTTAACCAGAGTTAAGAATAATCTGACAGCTGTCTGTGTCGGCTGTTTATCTTGCCACAAATCTTAAATTTCTTCCAGATATTGAGTTTACTGTGACTTTGCTGTTGTAAACATTGCTGTTCCTACTTATGGAAGCATACTGCATTCACTTGAAAAAAAAACAAAAACTGAGTTAATTATTTTTTGGTATGTTTTTTTGAGTATTTTTTTCACGGTTTTTCTGACAAATTCTTTTTCTGTTTTTCAGAGTAATTTTTTTTCTTCTGAATTATCGCGATACTGCGATCGAGTCCCGCTAGAACTTCCAACCTGCAAGTGACTTCCATGGACTTATAGTGACTCCTGCTCCCGATTTCAAATGCATCATATTGTATCCGTGGAGCCATATCTGTCCAACTGATCCTGGAGAAACATTGCTATGTCTAGCAGATCTGAATGGGCTTTCCTTCTGAACAACTGCAAAGTTCTCCATTTCAGGTGCCTGTCGACAAACTAATGGTAATTCCATCTATATGACTTAAAGACAGGACTATCTCTCAGTGTCTTAAACCCAGATCAAATTAAAACTTGATTAAACTAAACAAGCCGGTCATGTTTGTTTCAATTAAATCGAGGAATGAATGCGTCTTTTGTTTCAAATGCTCTCTAAACTCTGAAGAAAAATTATTCAGAAAATCAGAAAAAAATTACTCCAAAAAACCAACCATAAAAATAAATTACTCAGAAAAACAGAAATGATTGGCAAAAACAGACCAGAAAATAAATTACTCATAAAAACAAACTTTTTTTCAAGTGAATACAATACGCTTCAGTACCTACCAACAGTCACAGTAGTCATTTCTTGGTTTTGTCACACCTTTAGATGGGTAGCATGTATTTCTGTGTTGCATTGAACCACAGCTGAATTGCATGTCTTCCAAACCACAGTATTATGTTGATGTGAATAAACTCATGTTGACAATAATTTGTTGACACAAATGAAATGGCAGTTGCATATCACTCACAGCTACACAGGCTACACAGCTAAGTAGTTAGTTTTCTATAAGTACTTTATAGAAACGACGTCTGAGCCATTGGATTCTCTGATTGGTTGTGTGCCAGCTGAATGGCCGTTCTGATTGGTGGTGTGCTAGCGAATCAGCGCGGTGTGTGGGAGGGCGGAATACTGTGTGCGCTTAGTTTTTCTATGGACTCCGTTCCGTCATTTCTCGTTTCATGCTTTGCAGTACTGGCACGCGACCGGCTGTTATTTTGCCCGTTCAGGACAAATTGATTTGTGTTTGTTTGGTAATGCCTCGCTGCATGTTTAGTATGCAGCTGCTTTTATCTGAAATAGTTACGTTTCGTTTTGATCGAAAGTAAAGAGAGTTTCGTGCATAAGCCTCTCGTTTACAACTCACAACACAAGCGCCACCCGGTTATTGCATCTCGCGCAAGTGCAGAACGTACACGCTGCTGTGGAGTAGGCAGCACGTCGAAGTGGTGTGTTTCAATGCAACTTTTGTGCCAAACGGGTCAGACGAGAGGCAACAGAGTGGTCGGAGAGTGGTTGGATAAGACAATTGGATGCCTGGGCGGTGTGTGGGGGGCTTAATGTGTGCGCTGTAGTCTGGACTGCTCACATCAGCCACCTGGTGGCTGTTGGTGCACATTGCAGCTAATACAACTTAGCGTAGCAACTTATACTCCTGTATGCCCCCTAGTGGCAGATCTGTTCATCTGAAATAGGATTCCAAGTGATCAGTAGGTATGTCAATGCCAGTTTTCTGAAAGGCTTCAAATTGGCTACTAGGTAGGGGCCTACACGTGAAGACAATATTCAACAATATTTTTTCTTATATTCCTTGCAGCCACACATTTAGTGTTATCAACAAACACAGTGTTTATCGTGTAATGTTGATTTAACAGCAAAGGTCAGTTTCTCTGAGCTAATTTAAGGGGGGCGGGTGGGGGTTTTGCTTAGCGATGGGGCACCAGCCAGCTAGTTGATGTAGTAGAGTAAAGGCCACCACCATTGTCTTGAATCAGATGCAGGCCACAACAGGAAGCCATTGGAGGTGAAAAAATAAAATTAGCGCATGGCAAAACAGCCCAGAATTAGCCATGTGTGTTTGTTAAACTGACGAAAATGCATCAACCATGCACTAAATACTTCAGCCAAACATGACATACAGAGTCATAAAAAATAAAAAATCCCTCCATAATCATAGACGACGTGTGAAATGTGTAGGAGCTGATTGGCCTCAAGCAAGATGAACATCAAAAACAGCATGAATAACGTCGAGCTGCAGTGATCAAACATTTCGCAACAGTTCAAACCATTTTTCTCTCAATGGCCGTTCTGATTGGCGGTGTGCTAGCGAATCAGCTTGGTGTGTGGGAGGGCGGAATACTGTGTGCGCTTTGTTTTTCTATGGACTCCGTTCCGTCATTTGTCGTTTTCATGCTTTGCAGTACTTAGTAAAAATCTTCTGGTTATTTTTCTCTCACAATAACCAGAAGATATTTACACTCACCACATTACCATAACACACAAACATTCACACTGCAAATCCATCCAGTCTCAGTGTCGCATTTTCTCTTTCAAGAATAAAGAAGAAATTAAAAATGACCAAATATCAATCAGAAGAAATGTAATGACCCACAACAAAAAAATTCAAGTTATGATTGTTTGAAGTATAAATACTATGCATGAAGATGAGGCTCACTTGGGATATTAACATATTTCTGCACAAACAGCAATTAGATTAGATCCTACTGTTGTTTTCTGCTTCTTTTTGTACCTGATATGTAAATACTTTCTTAATCAGCTTGATACAATTTAGTCCAAAGAGGGAATTAATACCTCAAATATTTATTTATGGAGGGAATATAATCAAGCATGTGTCCGTCTTTTTGCTTCTTCCTGTATATGCTTCGGCTCCTAAGAGCTGAGGCCACCTGCTGGATACTCCTAACACTCTAATGTCATTTGGCAAACTGAGATTAGTGAGCTGTTACAGGCCTATGAATAATAAATGTATAAATAAATGTTTCCTCCCAGCTTGACATAAATTAAGTTTCTTCTGTGGCTGATTAAATACTTTATTTCAAGTCAATTAAATTTAACCACATGAATTCCTCTCAGGTTGAGCTTGCCAAGAGTTGCTGTAATGCTGAAACTTTTTTTCATTTTGGTGTTCATGGTGTATAATGTATATAAACAACAGAAGAGTTCAACCCGTTACAACCAAACAACTGAAAGCTGTTGTGGTGTACATTAGCTATCAGGAAGTGTTCTTGGTACGTTACTTTGTTTGCAACTTGCAACACTTGTAATTTCACTGTACTTCCTGCCAAACACCTTGAAGTCGCAAAATGTACATAATCTGCTGTTGTTGAATGAACATATCAACTAACTGATATGCGGACGTGACAGTTACAGGAGAAATTAATGCCAGATTTAAAGAAGCGTTCTTGGATTGTCTCTGGCAGGCGATGCTGCCCCCAAGCTTCCAGCTGCTAATCAGTAAACCACGAAAAAGACATATGGGCTTTGATGGGAACCTTGTACTTTTCTTTTCTGCTGGGGACACATTTTCGCAGAGCCTTAGGATGTGGGAATTATGGACTTGGCGGTTGATCTTAAATTAAACACAATCATGACAGGTATACCTGTCTTACAGTTCAGCTGCAGAAACAAAGAGAGTCTAAACATGAAACTGACGACTGACTTTTTCAAAAAATGTCACAATGTTCCCCTCAGCTATTTGTCCATGTTTAAATAAAAGCAGCATCTCTGTTGAGAGAAACACACTGTTTTTGCCTTCTGGATAAAATAACTGCTTCTCAATTTTTGCGAGTATGCACATTACAATTTCTGTTTAATCAATGCCAAGGTCAATGATTGGACGGATGCTTGGTGCAAAGGGTTGTTTAGATGACACTTTAGATGCGCTTCACAGGCGGGTTCACACCATTCATAAACTTTTTTGTATGATTAGAGAGGCTGCTTTCAGGTAATTTAAACATATCATTGCAACAAATATCGTGGCACATTTAATTAACAAAACCAAAAGCTGTAGTTATAAACTCTTCAGAGGAAACGAGACAGGAGTTTTAAACAATCAATGAAGTTAATCAGCTGTTCCTAGTGCGCAAATGCGCATGTTAATATAGAGATACACATATGGTTTCTGCTACTGGAGGATCTCTGTGGGTAATGCCATTCATATTTTCCTCATTAAAGACATATTTCTCCCCTCATCCCTCCCTTATTGATC
The DNA here is from genome assembly GCA_903131615.1 of Diplodus sargus. Lineage (NCBI taxonomy): Eukaryota > Metazoa > Chordata > Actinopteri > Spariformes > Sparidae > Diplodus > Diplodus sargus. The sequence continues at coordinate 24,192 of CAEMYA010000024.1, forward strand.
AGGATGACACTTTGTCTCTGGTGCCCTCCTGTCTGAGCCACAGACTGAAATCAAGCACACACAGAGGGATGCAGAGCAGCTCCTCCTAAGTTAAATATCACTATTTTCTCATATTCAGAGTTTTTGATGGGACAGATGATCGTGAAACAGCGGGACAGGGGGAAGATCATAACCCTTTCCCTCAGCAAAGATGAGGGGAGGGAGTGGGGCGGTTGGCCCCTTTGTGGCCCAATTGTTGAAAAACGTGCTAAAGTGCCCTCTTCGGAGCCAAAACACTCGCTAAAGTGCCCTCTTGGGAACCAAAATGCATACCAAAGTGCCCTCTTCAGTGGCAAGAATGCGCTGTATGTGCCCTTTTTTTCCTTTTCGCCCCTGTCCTTCAAAAAGTCTGTGCATGCCACTGCCCATGACTAATTCAGAGTCTAAATACCGCATATTCGTGCCATACGTTACGCAAAGATTATCCACCATTATCGCTTAAGACCATGCGCTATAGACCATCTAAATATGGCCCTTAGAGTGCAAAAATATGCCCTCACTTCTTTTGTGTGCGTGTCTGAAGGAAAGACCATTAAAGTCACCTGACAAATTGGTTTCTGTTCTCATGCATTTGTCTGATCAAATTTTGGTGCAGTCAGTAGTGTATACCCGTTTGTTTATTTACATACAAAAAGTAAAGGGACCTCATCATGGCTGCCTAGCCTCCCAACAATATGGCACTCTGCTTTGGAAAATAACAAAAAAAAAAACAAGTAATCCAACTGTGATGGAAGATGGCATAGTTCAACAGCCCAACCCTTGTAACAAGAGAAATTTTAATTGTTGTTATATGAAGGCAACTGCACTGTAAACCTGAATAAGTTACCAGAACTCAAACGAATTGAGGCAATCGATTGCCTCAATTTTTTTGAGTTGATGAACTCACAAGTCAAAATTTTCAAGAACTTAAAGGTTGGATGACTTGCTACTTGTACCTTTTGAAAATAGTTAAATTAAAGTGCTGATTTAGCTCAACTCAATTATTTTCAGTTAATATGACTTAAAGTTTCCAGTTTTCAAAAGCACTGGAATAAGTTCACAGAACTTTTAAAAAATAAGTACACAATGACATCATTTTATGTTAACCAAACTCAATGTTTATTAGCTTGTGTTATCATTGTTTTAAGTACACATTAGTCACATATATTGAGTTTGTTTACTTAAAAACACGTGACCCCAAACTCAATTTGTTTTAGGCAATCGATTGCCTCAACTTTTTTGAGTTGATGAACTCAAAAGTCAAAATTTTCCAGAGCTTAAAAGTGTTAAATAAAAGTACTCATTTAGCTCAACTAAAAAAATTGCAGTTAATATGACTTCAAGTTTTCTGTTAAGGCAGCTCAATTATTTTCAGTTAATATGACTTGCAGTTTCCAGTTTTCAAAACCACTGGAATAAGTTCACAGAACTTAAAAAAAAATAAGTACACAACCACACCATTTTATGTTAAGCAAACTCAATGCTTTTTAGTTTGTGTTGTCATTGTTTTAAGTGGGGTCGTATAAAGTACATACCCTTTAGGCGCCGGGTTTTATTTTTAAAAATACTAGATTTTGACATCTAAATTTCAAAAAGCTCTGGCTTGAAAGTGGTTTGAGATAGAGACAAAGTGTAAATGAGACAAATATTGAGAATGACCTAATGTTTATTTAGGGAGTAAATGTTCCCATCTAATTTGCATATTATGATGTCATATGGTGGCGGCCAT
>CAEMYA010000024.1:26343-56256 GCA_903131615.1 Diplodus sargus
GAGTGTAAATAAGAACAAGAACAATATTGAGACCCCCCCCCGGTAAACTAGAACTATTACCACACCAATAAAACTCATGTAAACAGTAGGCGTTTTTTAGGATTTTTGGGGGGTAATTTGCCTACAGAGGCCTAATGTGTGCCTATCTATCCAGATGACAGTGTTTTTCAGAGTGTGGAACCTCTCATTACATGGTACAGCACACAGGCCTACCCCACACTGATTGCACCTGTATTGTGTCTGATGACGACCTTTAGGACGGGTACGATCGGAGCAAACTATACAGTCTGGACGATCGCCAGCATCACGCAGCCAGTGGCCTTCTGTAAGCCTCATGGCATTTCTCCCCCCTCTGCTGAACGCCTTCCCCGTATTTTGTTCTCTCTCTTGGAGAAGCCCTCAAGCAAGGAAGTGATGATGTCCTGCACAAAGGCCTTCAGGGGCTTGTGTGGACCGGCAGTCATGCTGCAGTAAATGTTGTGGGCATTGATAATGCTTATGCTTAGAATGGCATTCACTATTCGATTATACCATTTCTTTGACCGATGTGGAAAGAGGTAGGTTTTCATCCTCTGATCAGCAGTGTCTACTCCCCCCATGAATGAATTGTAACTATCCACACACACAGGTCTGTTTATGTCCCTAAACCCACTGTCCGCATGTTTGGACCTGATCCGTTTCCGGACACGAGTTCCCATGAAGAGTGGACAACAAATGGAAACGCTTTAAGTCATGCCACGCAAACGCCAACATTTTGCCCTGCCTCATGAACACTGGGTCATCTCCTCTGGCCAAGGGCAACTCGGTCTTTCGCAGGGCCTTTGGCATTCCTCGCCTTTGGCTACTGACTGTCCCACACACACCAGTTTCATCATTTGCCAACTCATTTGCTACAGCTGGTGACGTATAGTAGCTATCCATATACAACTCATGCCCTTTCCCTATGTACTGGGCCATGAGCTGCCGAACTAGAACATGAGTGGCACCTAAATCAGTGACCTCGTCACCATGCTGTCCAGTGTACAAAGACCACTGCAGAACGTATCTTGACTTGGCCTCACTCAAAACAAATGCCTTATAACCATATTTGTCTGGTTTGTTTGGATTGTACATTTTCAAGGTGGACTTTCCCTTGAAAGCTATTGTCATTTCATCCAGTGACAGTTCTTTGCGTGGGCCAAAGACAGCTGAGAAGCGTGGAATGATCACGTCCATTATTAGGCGCACCTTGAACAGTATATCATAACCTGGCCGGCCCCTCTCAACATACTCCTCATTATTGGCAAAGTAGAAGAAAGACAAGATGATTTCGAATCTGTTCCTAGACATCACTTTCCCAAATCCCGGTGTAGGTGTTGGCCAAAATTCTGCCCAGTAATCCTCAATCTCTGATTTATGTACCAGGCCCATGCTGAAATGATGTGACAGGAAGGCTTTCATTTCAGGGACCGTTACATCATACCATCCATGAAACCGTGAACTTGGCATTAGTTCATGTGAGGCTAAATACTGATGAGCATACCGATTTGTCTCCATTGTTATGAGATTCCAGAAATCATCAGTCAGAAAGAGGGACAAAAAATCTATAGACCTTGAATCACTGCTAAGCTCTCTGTCAGCACGATATCCAATGTTCTCATCAAAGGGCTTTATCCATTCCTGATATACTTCCTCATCTCTCTAGAAAGCCCAGCCACCATTACCATCATCATCATCATCATTTCCAGCCCTGTTCTGCCTCCCCCTGTTGCCTCTACCACGTCCACCTCTCCTATGGACACTGCGACTTCGTGTGCCCCTCGCCCTCCCTCTTCCATTTCGCGAAGGGTTGAAAGACTCATCATCACTACTTTCAGCCCTATTCAGACCACCCCTGCTGCCCCTACGACACCCATCAGCCCTTCTACGAACACTTCGCCCACGTCTCCCCCTGCTATCTCCACTAGTGTTGGGAGAAGAGTGTGTGTTTTGTGCTTCGTGAACACTGCTGCGGCGCTTAGCTGCACCACTGCCACGCATGGCGGCTACGTGACCGTCGCGGTAGAAAGAGTGAACACTAACGCCGGTCCCAGCGCTGCTCGAACCACCCTCGCTACTTCTACCACACCCACTCGCTCCCCTACTGATACGACGAATTCGTATATTATTTCCACTCCCGTCTGTGTTAGGCAAAGGGTCGTGTGTTCGTGCTTGTGCGTCCTCCTCACTCTGCCCAGCAGCGCCATTGTTCTGCAAAGACGCACCGCGACTAGCAAGCTCACTATTCGGCCGATCGTCATCTCCCAAAGTCAGATTTTCCCCTTCAGAATCAGAATCGGCGAACAGGAGCTCAATCACTTCCCATTGTGTCAACTTTTTGCTTGCCATTGACGTTTATTTCGTCTCAATAACTCCTAAATCCAGCAACACCGCTTCAGCAAAGTAGCTTCGTGGCGCTCTGTCTCCACTCTCTCACCCAACAGTTTGGATGAGACTTCTTCGAATGTTTTGCATTGAAGCATGACGTTTTTCAGAGCTAAGGTCTTAGTACAGGATGTCTGCCAGCTAGTGGTGGGGAATATGAACAACATGTAACACTCTATTCAGAAAAAACAGCTGTTTTGTTCAGTACCGCGGGGTGTCGCAAATTTGCGACTCTGGCGCCTAAAGGGTTAAGTTTCGTTTTTATCGAAAGTAAACCTCTCGTCCAGCAGCTGAGCCTTGCACTGTATTCCGCCGCTCACAGATCAGCTGTTGCCCAGTTACGCTAGTGCGTAGGGAGACGGGGGTTCTGCGGTTGAGAAAATGTAGTGCCAAAAGAAAGCGAGGTCTGACAGCGATGTGAAGTGGTGTGAATTTTACCTAGATAACGTACACTTGAACTGATATAGATTTTTTTAGATGAGCTTTGTTTCAGGTGGTTAATTTTGGTTAACTTTTTCTGTGGACCCTGTTCACTGCAGTACAAAGCTGAGCGTCTGGCTGGAGCGGCTCTCTACTCCTCCAAACTGAGGCTGCACTGATCGGTGATTACGGTAGGAAACAGATCGACTATCTCAACAGAGCTCAACAGTGACCGCCCGCTTTTTTAACGGCTCCGGTTCCGGAAGTGAATTTGCCATTCATTTACTCCATGGACGTTTCATAAAATCCTTATATAAAGAGTTTTAGGCCTGGAACCAAGCCAATCAGCTAGCAGATGAATCGTGACCATAAAACATTTAATTTGGCGCAAAAAAAATGTTGGAAAATGGAGAAAAATGCAGAGGTACAAGACTGTGTTCATAATTGTCTTAAGAGTAAAGCAACTACTCATCCCATAAACCATTGCGAATGTAACAGCGACGTCTCTGATTGGTGGAGCTCGCTGTTACCATGTCAATGTTTACCGAACCCACTAATTTCATGTTCGAGTGAACCCTTAATAAACTCTTCTCCTAATCACTAAATGAACGCAGTAGGTCAGAAAGTGAAATCATGCCAGCTCTGTGGTTAACGATCGTAGAGTTCAGTGTTAGCAGTAACTAGCTAACATGAAATTCGCGGGTTTGGTAAACATTTCCATGGTAACAGCGAGCTCCACCAATCAGAAACGTCGCTGTCGCACAATAGGATTGTGGGTAGTGTAGTACTTCTTCATGACATCGCGAATAAAACATGTTTTTCTCAAAACAAGATTGATATCATACGGACTTGTGGCTTCTACAGTATCATATATCATCGTTTGACAATCTGATAGCTCATGGTGAGTCTACTTTGGATGGTTACGACATTATGGCCAATAATCAAAATCTATATGCAGAATATGAATGGCATTTTCACTTCCGGAACCTCAATGTTGAGCTCTATAGATATGTACTTTATATGACCCCACTTCAAAAAACCCGAACTATCACTTTAACTTCTTGAAATTGGAAGAGAGAGATGCAATGATGGGAAATACATTCATCACATATCAAAATATACTGTTTGTGAGCTTGGATCCTCTGAAAGATCAGGTTGTAACCTAGGTTAGCTCATGTTAGCTCGCTAGTTCTAGCAGCTAACCATTACATTCGTTGTAATTGGTTAGCTAGTTAGCACCATGGTGGCTAGCGGAGTTTTGCCTCTGCTGTAAACTTAGTTTAGTACAATCCATGGTGTTAAATAAGTAAAAGTGAATAAATATTCAACTTCAAAACTTACAGCAAGTCCTGACTGCTGCCTGATAGGTTGAACTTTCTGCCTTCTGTTGCTTCTGGCCACCAACCACCTCTGCAACGTTCAAACTTTTCTTCTTCTGTGTTTTTTCAAAGAGCGGTGAGGAATCAGTGTAGTATGCACATTAGCGCCGCCTTCTGCTTCGGAGGGTGAATCAGCGATTAACTCGAAATCCTCAACACTTAAGTAGAAATTTAAAAAAAAAATGTATAGGCTAGAATAAACTGATGCTTAAAGGGATAGTTCGGGTTTTTCGAAGTGGGGTTATATAAAGTACATATCTATAGTCGGTCTGTTTCCTACCGTGATCACCGATCAGCGCAGCCTCAGTTTGGAGGGGTAGAGAGCCGCTCCAGCCAGACGCTCAGCTTTGTGCTGCAGTGAACGGGGTCCAGAGAAAAAGCGAAATAAACCACCTAAAACAAGGCTCACCTTAAAAAATCTATATCAGTTAAAGTGTATGTTGTAAAGGGAAAATTCACGCCGCTTTACATCACCGTCAGACCGCGCTTTCTTTTGGCACTACATTTTCTCAACCGCAGAACCCCCGTATCCCTACGCACTAGCGTAACCGGGCAACAGTTGATCTGTGAGCGGCGGAATACAGCACGAGGCTCAGCTGCTGGACGAGAGGTTTACTTTCGATAAAAACGAAACTTAACTCTCCGTATCCCTCCGCATTAGCGCTCATGCGTAGAGATATGGGGGTTCTGCGGTTGAGAAAATGTAGTGCCAAAAGAAAGCGCGGTCTGACGGCGATATAAAGCGGTGTGAATTTTACCTAGACAATGTTAACTTGAACTGTTATAGATCTTTTAAGGTGAGCCTTGTTTTAGGTGGTTTATTTCACTTTTTCTCTGGACCCCGTTCACTGCAGTATCAAAGCTGAGCGTCTGGCTGGAGCAGCTCTCTACTTCTCCAAACTGAGGCTGCGCTGATGGGTGATTACGGTAGGAAACAGACCGACTATAGATATGTACTTTATATGACCCCACTTCAAAAAACCCGAACTATCACTTTAAATAAAATACATTTTGTCCTCCACTAATGTCAAATGCATAGACCATTTGTCCCAATCAAATTGCTAAGTTGTTTTTTTTTACTGATTTTATTCATTTGGAGAAACACTTTGAGATTGTATTGTATTTTAGAATGTGCTATATAAATTAAGTTTATTTTTAATCATCCCTATTTAAAACCATAGAAATAACAGGACTTTATCATTCTTAGCATGTAATAACTTAATTCTATGAAGTTGTGCTTAAGTGATGTTTTTAAGTTATGCTCACTTAAATACAAAATAGTTCCATTAAATCAAAAATTATTAGTCAAAATTTGCCAAAAAGGAACAACATGTTACACCAACTTGAATAATTAAGTAACTAGAACTTTTTCTAAAACTTTGAGTATACAGTACTTAATCTATTTAATTACTTTGAACGTCCGGGTTTACAGTGTGGACTTTATTGAATTTCTTAAAGATGTGCTATGTAAAAATCTGTAGCCAATCTTCTGTACATACCCAAGGTTGGCTGCATTGAACTGCTCACACTACATTGCATTGCTTTTGCCTGGGTGGTTTATCCTGGTGGACAATCTTCTGCCGAACCCTGGATTCTATTTGTATGTCTTCCCCTCTGTCCTTGTGGGCACAGTCTCAGCCCAGCAGTGTATAGTTCTGATAACCCCCAGCTTATGCTCCAGTGGGTGGTGAGAGTCAAAGAGCAAATATTGATCTGTGTGTGTCGGTTGTCTGTGTACTTAAATGTTGAGGCTTCTATCATCTTCAATGAACCCTGTACAATCCAGGAAGGGCAGACTACATCCACTGACATCCTCCTCCGTGAACTTGTGTTGTTGTCCACTGCTTTGATGTATTCTGTGAAGGCTTCCCGTTACTGTGTTTTGATTTTGACCCATTTGTCATCCACATGCCAGAACAAGTGACCAGGAGCAGTTCCCGTAAAGGTGATCAGCTTTCTCTGTGCTCAACCTCTTCCATGTAGAGATGGGCACATATCACCGCTGTGCATTTTTCTGTATAGACATTCTTTATATTAGAAGTAGATGATAGTCAGAGTTCTAGCAAGGCATACATATTATCTGGGATGAGATTTGTTAATCTGCATTGGGGGTTGGGATGCATGCGAAGAGTGAAGTGATGTATTAGGGTAAGACTGTAGGATAAACTGTATGATAATATGTTCGTTATTGTTAAACAAAAAAAAACAAAAACAACAACACCACGTATCAGCCACTTACAATGCAGTCCTTAGTTCCCTCCTCAAACCTAATAAATCCTGTTCATACATGGACTCAGGTGACCCAAACAACTCACATGATGGCCAGGCTAGATCAATGACTCACAGGTGACCTCAAAGACTGCGAGGGGGTTTTAAAGGATAAAAAACTGGGATTTATCCACTGAACGCTCAGCACCAAAGACACAGCAGAAGCAGTTATACCACTTTTACACCGAAAGGGAACAGTAGAAAGCAGCACATCATGTACCTCATCAGAATACATCCACAAGATGTTCAACTTGTCATAATTTCTTCTAATCTTTATCAAATTACCGGATCTCTTGAGAGAGTTGCACGAGTGCAGTACAGGTTGGGCAGCTGACTAAGCCTTAGACCACACAGGAGCCACAAACAACGGTACATATTTTTATATCTTTGAATTAAATCCCTCTTTCAGACCTAGCACTGACTGAACAATGTTAACATTCTGCTTGACAGAGGCGGATGGAAAGATATTAACAAGCCTATGGACGTGACTTCAACACACATCATGGCATCACGCCTGAAAAGCTGAGAAAATGAGCATGTTCACCCAGGTATTGTGTTCACATCACAGCTGAGCCAGGCTGGAGGCGATACATGCCTGTGATTACTGCAGGGTTAATTGACCCGTGACTAAATCCTGAAAATATACATTCATATTGCACACAAAAGCCTAATTTTAGCAGGTCTAAGTAGGTTTTTTGGCCCAGTGTGAAAGGAGTAGTGTTGGAGCTGGTGAAAATAGTGGAGTATTTAGCAGCTAAAGAGACACATATAATTTTTTCAGTAAAGACCAAAACAGAGAGAGTGAATAGTGACCTTCAAAATCATCAGGTGGATGCAAACACAACTTCAAATTATTAGGCAATAGGAAATTGTTTGCTAAAACTCCAACCAAAAACATTTGTGTTAGTTTGTTGTGGTGTTCCTCTTCCCTGTGGTGATAAGAAAAAAATCAATTAATACAGCTTAAAGCAACTTAAGCAAGACAGCGGGACAGAATATTCTGTCAAGAGAATTAATGTTCATCCAAATCTTAATGACTTGCAGACTGTTTCAAACCCAACCAAAGGGCAACAAGATTATCTGCACAGCTGCATCGACACATTTTGATGTTGAGAAACAGCTGGAGACCGAACCCCGGTAACCTCAGCTTAATTCTCATGTAAGAGTTGCGCTTGTGTCCTGCTGATGAACTGGCAAAGGGAAAGAAAAATCATACACGTCAGAAGCTGAATTACAGCTGTGAGTGACTCACAGGATCCTTCTCAGTCTCAACCTCTCTCCATCTATGGACCTTCCTTCCTTTCTCATTTTACCTTTCATCATCTTTTCATCATACGTATTTCTTTCCCCCTATCCCTTTTTGCTCTCTCTCTTGCTCTGTTTCTCTGAGCCTTGACACAGCAGGGTATCAGTGAGAGTCAGTGTACACACAAACAGTGGGAGTTATCTCTGTTGCTCCTGTCTCGGCAGATAGACATAAAGACAGACGCAGTTTGGCAAGTTTGCTAAGATCCTTTTTTCAAAGGGCAGCATTAAAGAGAAACACGAAAAACTCTGAGGAAGGAGACAAGCAGGAGCATCATTGTATCTGCCAAGTCCCTGGGGTTACGTTAATCTTTTTTTTCTTTGTTTTAGTTCATTACCTTCTTTCATTTTCTCTTATAGCAGATGGATGCACATTCAAGTATCTCCTCCCATAATGATATGGTTTGTTAAAAACACCTAATATCTGAGCTTGAAGTGTCAGTTTTGGGGGTGGAGGTGGAGGTACAGCCAGGCGAGACAGTTGAAAAGCCAGTAACGGTGTTTTATGGTTGGAAGTCTCACTGGATGTTTTCCAGATGCTAGGATACTCCAGCTGTGTTTGTGGTAGCAAAACCAGGATAATTTTGATGAAATATCTGGACATTTCCAACTGTATAATTGTTGTGACAAAATCAGGTGTTTCTAATTACTTATCAGGACATTTTCCAGCCGTGTTTGAAGCAACAATATGGGGTGTCTTTGAGATGTCGCGACATCTGCCGGCGAGTTTGCGGTGAAAAAAACAGGTATTTTAAGCCAAAACATATAACAAAAAGGATTCAAGGTTACATAATACTGAAACGTTTGTGTATGTGTGTGTGTGTATAAGGACCACAGGCTATTATTTTGCCTACACCATGCGAAGAGATGCATAATAGGATTGAGTTCATAGAGCTACTGTGGATGACATGCTGAATCGTCAGCAACTCACCCAGAAATTTGGCCTGCTAGATATCCAGCAGCCGTCAGGGAGCTGTCTCTTTGAACAGTTCACACATGTGATCAATTCAGATTAATTACAAATCAGTTCATGAGTGGCTTTGACTCTATGAAGTGTCTGTGCATTTTTATAAACCTCAAAAACCTGTCGAAGCTTGAGTAGGTCCCATTTGATAATTGAAAAAGTGTGTTTCTTTATTGATGTAGTGCACATTAAACACAGTAAGTCACATTCACTGAGAGATGTCTACTGGCCGTCAGGCAAACTGAGCAAAACACCCAGCAGGACTGTGAGCTGGTCAATTAAATTTAAAAATGCATTCATCCCACAAGATAAAGGTTTTCTGTCTGATGCCATCAATTTAACACACAGATTGGTAATCTAGTGACTTTAGATAAAACTTTAAATAATTTCTGTAAACTAATGAAAAATAATATCATTGCCTACTAAAGCCCTATTCGCAAAGGACTAGTATTACTTGGGGACCTCTAGTAATTTGTAATAATTATGGAGGTCATCTGTGATCTTAAATCCGTGCGAATTGGCCATGTCCGTAATTTGTAAAGTAAAAATTCCACCGCAAATTACTGCAAATTGTCCGCCGCACAAAACACAGACGTGGTGGGGTAATTTCCCCATGAGGTCCCCCGGTAATACTAGTCCCGTGTGAATAGGGCTTTAATGACTATTCTTGGCTCAATTATTGCACATAAGACAGAAGCTGCTGTCAGATATTTAATGTCAGGAGCAATAAGCAAGAGGCAACAGCAGGAAACTGAAAGGTAAAGTTGTGTAAATAATAATGAAAACATAATTATAGTTATTGAAATAAATGTTGAAATAACTTTGCCCTTTGAGCTGCGAGGCGATGCTGAGCAGTGAGCTCTGGTTAACTTTATGAAGCATCTTTTAATTTGTGTTTCACTCCCTTTCTGTTGCTGTCAACTACTGTTTGGCTTAATGGTGCCACAGACTTTAAACCTGCTCTTCTGAAGTTAAATTTCAGATGTGATTTCCTCCCTGCACTCCGTCCTTTTCCACTTCTAAAAAGGAACACTTTCCAATACAGACTGCATGAGTCAAAACATCCAGTCTGACTGTTAAGCACCTAAAAAAGAGCTGCACATTATGAATTAGTATCCTCCTGTGTCTACTATAAGGTGCTACTATCCTTCTCTTCCTAGGGGTTCCAGTCTGACACTGTTGTCCCCCTCAGATAAAATCAAGACATCACAATGTAAAAAAAGAGTCAATTAACATGGAATAACCAGGCCTACACAATTAAAAGTTGCATGTTGAGTTGGCTATAGGCAGGTCCTGTTTGCATTGTATTACTTGAAGAAAACTTGATGATTCTCAAGAAAGTTCTGGAATTGAACGGATATACTGTTTTCCATCATTTCTAAGATGATTTGTGGATGTTTATTCACATCAATATATACAATAATATCCCAAGAAAGTAAGTGACCCTGAACTTAAAATCTAGATATATTCTTGAGTTAAAAAATAAATATATAAATAAATAGGCAATGTGGGAATGGGACTCTCAAACTCAAAATCAGACAATTGATCAGTCTTTCTCCAGAATAAAGTCATCCCCACCACCTACTCCACAAATTGAGGCTAACATGCTGTTATCATGCTCAAACAATTCTGTTTATCATCATCCAAGTTCTTCTTCAAAAGCAGTATGAGGATTGATTTGTCAATCCTAGATTAAGTTATTTTGAATAACAGTGCCCTCTTTTTTTTAAATAAAGGCAGGTGAACAAAATTTGTTTTATTTAATTTTAAGTTTTAGTGTTCAAATGACAAATTCTGAATTTATTGTAAAATAAAATGCTGTATGTTCTGGCTAAGTTAGTCAACATTAACAGTTCCGTTTCACCGCAATGCACATATATTTAACTGAGGAGGAAGAGATCGCTGTTGCGCTTTCCTCTGAGTGTAATAGTGATGCATAGAGCTCAGTCCGTAGATCAGGCAGGGCAGGTCATAAAAATTTTCAAAATTATATCTTCTTGTATATTTTATCATGTATGATGTCAATATTGGATCGACAGTTCATATTGATTTCTCAATAACATGCATATTCCAACCTAAGATTATACGCTTGTACTCTGAAAGTTTGAGGTTAACCCCTGAGCGTCTTTGTCATGATGCAACTAATTCAATAGACTGGCCATGTGGCAGTCAGGAGTTGTTGCCCTGACAACAGTTCCTGATAGAATGTACACCAGTTTTAAAGAACCAAAAAGTACACAATTGTATCAGATTGTCATAAATTATTCTTAACTTTTATTTTGTTTGCTGAGTGACAACTGCTGACTTCCTGGAAGAGGTACACTATTGTCAAGTGAGACGGCAGCAGCAACTAGCCCTTCACAAGAACTTTGCTTTCTTTGCTGCTGCGATCTACCTTGCTGTTTCGACTACTGCTGTCATTAAACTGAAAATAACAGACACATTAGAGCCTCAAATTGGCAATAGACAACGTTTTAGCTTCAACTTATCATTCTGAGGTAAATACTGATTGCACAGTGTAATGGCTGTACAGAAATTACATTATCTACATATAGATTGGTTCCCTGTAAGCCTCACTTTCTTACTTTCCCTATGCTTTTACTCTGCTTTTCCATAGCACTGAGATCAAGTTTTCTGGGTAAAATTGGGATTCTAATGTTTTTTTTCAGCTTTGGACAGTAGCCTGGATCTAGCAGATACATTGCTATAATGTCTTTGTCACAACGGTAAATACTTATGGTGGATGTAGTTTAGAAGGTAGAGCAGGCTGTCCAGCAATCAGAAGGTTGCTGGTTCAAATCCCCAACTACATGTTGAACAAGATGCAAAACCCCATATTGCTCCTCATGATCAGTTTGCATGGCAGCTTCTGCCATCATTGTATTATGCCTGGAAACGTGCTACAAAATGCAAGTCCATTTACCATTCCATAAATACCACATGGAAACCTCATGATGAAGATGCTGATGAAGGTTCTCAGTCATCCAGGTCATGGTAATTGGTTATTGAAGGCAACTGGACGTGTTTCAGTTTCTTCAAGACATTTCATCTCTCATCCAAGAGGCTTCTTCAGTTCTAACTGAATTAACTGGCAGGGAGTTTCAGGCTTTTAAACTCTGTGTGGAAATGTATTTACAGAGTTGTTAAGGATGCGTGTTAGCTCTGAGTGTCAGAGTCGTTATGGCCACTTGTGGCTCATTGACCCAACCGGCCTTTATGTTGGTTGCCAGGGCTAGATGAGCCCAGGTGTGAATGGTTATTCAACTGTTTGAGGAGGGAACTCAGTGCTGCATTGTAGGTTGGTGATGAGTAATGTTGTAGGCCACCTCCTCTGTTCAAAGACGTACATTCCAGTTTGACATAGATGGATTCCTTTACTCCTCTATCAAACATCTGTCTTCTCTGGCCAAGACGTTTAAATTGTTGTCCTCAAGGAAAATATTTTGCTCCTTCAGATGTTAGTGGACGGCAGTCTTGACCTGAGGAGTTGGCCCTCCTGTACTGTGCCATTCATTTATGGAGAGGTAGTTTTTTCCTTAGAATGGAGACATTTCTGCCTCAGCATTTTGCTGGGTTTGAAGTGAACCAGCATATAAAGTTCATTGAAAATTCTCGAGTTTCTCAGATATTCCTGCGACAATGACAATGTTGTTGCTTTTTTCCCTCTCCTTATCTCTGTCTGCTCTGGATTTAGAGGTTCTGACAAAGGTCCAGTTTGGGTGGCCACAGGTTTTAAGTGCTCTCCTGATATACTTCTGTTCCTTCTCTTTCTCCTCTGTCTTAGTGAGCACAGTCTCAGCCTGATGGAACAAGGAGATGAATATGGAAGGAAAGTTGCTTTTAGAAACAGCTAGTGTTTCCCAATAGATCAATTTTGCTCTTGCTAGTCTATCTCTCTTCATCAATCTATGATTCAGAGTAAAGTTGGTTGAAGAGGAGGATCCAGTTGAAGGCCTAGATCAGAACGGCCAGATGGGAAGGAAAATACAGAGAGCTCTTGGGGAATTTGAATGAGCATTCGGGATTTGCTCTTTTGTAAAAAGTAATATGTGTTTGCCCCAGCTAAAAGTCAAAGCTGTGAGCTAATCTGGTGGTGCTTCAGAGGACATTTGATGGTGCTAAGAGTGAGAGAGAACTTTATTTAAAAGGGTAGACACAGACTGAGGAGAGAAGATTGTTTGGGTGATGAAGTTAATAAATAATAAGAAAACAGCATAAAGTAGGCAAACTTTCTGCTTCTTTGTCTGCCTAATGTCATGAACTGAACATTGTTAATTGACATGACATTTATAGCAGTTTTCTCCATATCATACACAACACGATGACATGCAACTAAAAGGTGAGCGCACCCTCCGCCAATCAATAATTTAAACACATCTGACCACAAATTCATTTAAGGATTTTTCACATGTAGTCCATTTTGTTTTTATGTAGATTGTAGACAGTTCCTCTGACTTCAGCGTACATTATTTAATAAAGGCATTTAATACCACCAAATCATATCAAGAAACAACATCCTCATTCCTATCTGGACCAAACTTGACGTGTTTGATAAGAGTCCAGCCCTGAACAAAGGCCAATATACAGTCATAGTCACAGCGCCACATTTTGGACACAGGAAATGACATTTAAACCCTTCCTGCACTGTCCAAAACATGGACAGTTAAGAGATGTGTACACAATAATCAGGCAATGGGGCCGGGTATGTGGCACGCCCCGACACACGTGGACTGCAAGGGCCAGTTCATCGCAGCTTACAGCTTTAATTGTCAATTGAATTCATTTTTCATTTCTAAAAGAGTGAGTTAGATGTGACTGTACTGTAAGGAGAGAAAGGAGATTAACTAAGGATTTTTCAGTGTAAATTTTGGTTCAATGGTTCAAAATCGAAGATGGCATCACACGAGTGGCAGCCTGTTACAGCAGCTCTTGCTCACCTTTGAGTCTTTCCTCTTGTTCTATCTGTGTTTGTACTTTTTAACTGTTTTTATTTACTTCTTTTTGGAGCTCTCTCTCTTCCTGGACATGGCAGATCATTTTCTGCCATGTACACAGCCCCATTGTTTACAGTAGGGATCAGCTGTTGGCCCTCAGCAGCGCCGCGGTGCCACCGCATGTCCCACGGCCCGGTGTCCCACGCGAGCTGAAGAGGAGGAGGCACGGGTGCTGAGCTGGAGCTGCTCGCCGTAGCAGGAGGAGACACCACAGATCCATCCTCCCATCTGTCATCATGGAGAATGTAAGATCTCTCCCAACAAGATGAATGAGCCATTTGGCCATTTTTACTAGTTCAGACTGACCAATCAACCTGATGAGACAGACACAGTAATTTTAATCATGTGTTAATACATTTATTCATAAAGAGAGTAATAACCAATTTATTGTATTAACAGGTAAATACGCACACATGCACAAGTGCACACACACACATGCACGCCCCTGATGCTGACTGCTAGGCAAGCCAGGGAATCTCACTAGGGTGGATGTACACCAAATCTTGATGAGTCAGCAGCCATGCCAACACACTAGAACACAGAGGGAGTGACAGGGGCATGTTTGCAAATACTAAGTTAACTATACTACGGTGACTACTATACAGGCTATACTAAGTCGTAGGACTCCCAGTTGCCTCTCTCAGTGCGCCTTTGTTTTCCTCTCGACACAGGTTGTATCTCTGACACAAATGCTCTTGACCCTGATGCATTGATACTGAAAGGACTCCTTGGTCTGCTACTGCTGCTACTTGGTTCTGCATTAACAGATTACAGAATACGAATGAAAACATTTAGTGATTTAGTAACATATTAGTGATTAGATATGCAAATATACTAAGTGAACTGTTAGGACTTCCCTCTTACCTCTTTGTTGTGACACAGTCTCTCTGACACAGATGCTCTTGACTCTGTTATGTTGATTCTGGATGGACTCCTTGGTCTGCTGCTGCCCCCTTCTACATTAAATATAAATGGAAAAAATACAGATGAAATCATGATTGGATAAATTTGTATAATAATGCATTATAAACAACATTTTAATTCAATGAATTTGGGCAACCACTCACCTATTGTTCCATGTGTATTCGTGTATTCGGCATCCCCTTTTGCTGCCTTCAGTAGTCCATGCTGTCCCTCAATGAATGCTTTAAACTCTAAGCATAATACCTTAAAGTTTAGTCTGGCTTGAAGTTCTGCTTTGACCAACCCCACTGACATCCTGTTCCTTTTGTCTGACCAGACATCCTCCATGTGGCTAAACACACACATAGGCATTACTGACAGATACAGAGAAAACAAAAGATACCACTTTGAGCAGTTCAGTCGCAGCTTTCTCCTTCTTTAAAAAAAACGCCCATTTCTTGTCTGGTGCCAGGTCTTCTGGGATGCACTCAAACACACTGTTCAGTACAGTGTAGTCCTGGTACAGTTTGTTTTCATATATGTCAAGAGCTAGATTGTTGACCAATCACTCAAGCGCATCCCACTTCATTGGACCACTTAACCACAGACAGCTAGTATGAGAAAAAACTGGATCATCAAAATCAAAGTTAACCTCAAGGTACAGAGCAGCCTTTTCAAAGAAGAAGTCAGCCAGTGTTGCAAACTGTGTTTTGCTTTGTTTTCTGACCATAGAACTTGTCTTCATGGCGCAAGATTAATTGGCTGTGCAGTCGACTCATCACTTCATGAACATCCAGTAGTGTAGCACTCTCATTTTCCACCTTCAGAATTGCACAGTGAATCTCTTGCATGATATTTTGCAGGAACAGCAGGACACATTCAGACACTGTCACCTCATCCTCATTGCTTTTGCACATAACCTTCCAAATAATGTCAGACAGTCCTCCTTTCCCAGGGACTAAATGTAACACTTTAGGGCATGCTAACACTCAAATATCCGCTGAATTGCAGGCAACAGAGATAGCCAACAGGTTGGTACATGCCTCAGTATCTCTTTGTACTATATTGAATTAAACTCGCAAAACTCCTTCAGAGAATCTGCTCTTTTGGCTGAGCATGAGAATTTGCTGTAGATTTAGCTTCAGCATCATAACCTGCAGTGCTGAGAATTCTGTTCGCGTTTTTCAGGATGTTGTGGATGACTTGTGGTCTTCTCTCAGTTTTTGGAAAACTGAGTTATGCTTGCCAAAATTCACAGATGCATTGCCAGCTCCATTTGTACTAGTCTGACTTTCACGCAAGCCATTTTTTTCTGTGATATCCACGATTAGCTCATAGATGCATAGCTGCTGGTTTCATGGGGGTCCTCATAAAATTCCAACAGCCCATATCTAATGCCCTCCTCTGCGTGGAAATACTGAACTGTATATGGATACAGTTTTGCGTAGCCCGAGTTTGATGCATCAGAACAGACAGAAAAAATATGGTGCATCTTGCAGTTCTGTGGCTAAATGCTCCTGACTGTAAGAGCAAGGACATTTTGAACTAAAGCCTCGCTTTTTGTTCTTCCACATGACATTTTAGTGGCGATTGTAGAATCATTAAAGACTATAAAGATATATATATATACTATATATATAGTCGTAGACTATAAACGGGAAGAAAACGGAGACATTTTTGATGAGAAACTTTAGAGACCACAGAACGAAGGAAACAAAATTAAGGTTTTACATTTACATACAGCTGAGATGGCTCAGGCATCTGTATTGGATGGCTCCTGGACACCTTCCTCTGGAGGTGTTCCTGGCATGACCCATCAGGAAGAGATCCCGAGGAAGACCCAGGACACGCTGGAGTGACTATGTTACTCGGCTGGCCTGGGAACAACTTGGGATCCCCCTGGAAGAGCTAGAGCAAGTGTCCAGGGAGAGGGAAGTCTGGGTGTCTCTGCTCAGACAGCTGCCCACGCGACCCGGCCCTGGATAAGCAGAAGAAGATGGATGGATGGATGGATGGTTTTACATTATCCCCTAAATACCGGACAAATTGATGAAAAAAGAGAACAATTCTGGGAAAAGAACGGGACGGGTGGCAACTCTAGAGTTCACAGAGACGTAGCTAACGCCGCTGACCCTGAAAACTGACGCTAATCTGGAGGGTTTTCAACTGCTGCACCCAGACAGGACGACAAAGAGTTGTAAGAGGAAATGAGGAGGGCTGGCTATGTCTGTTAATGACAGATGGTGTCACTCTGGGCACATCACTGTTAAAGAACAAGTCATCAGAACAGACAAGTAAGGACATTGGGCCTCATTCGTGAATCATTTTACGAACAAATGTGTTCTTAAGTCCCACTTACGAAGATTTTACGAAGATTTTGGCATTCATGAAATTTTTCTTATCCAGGATTTATTCTTAGGTAAAAACAAATCCTACAAACACTCAGGAGTACTCTTACGCACATTTCAGTGCTGACATGTTGGCATGGTTGTGTTTTCTTCTCTTGTGCAGTTCAGTAAAATGCAATATTACAGTGATAATTCTGTCATATTTATTTATTTCATATTTTTGGTAATTTACAGAGAATTTTAAATGTTTAAATAAATGATGTGCCACTGATTTAACATTAATCAAGTACATTGGAAACCATGCCATCAATTAGTAACCCCCCCACCCTATTTATAAGTGGCATTTCTCCATCCAAGGCCCGCAAAACAATGGCATATACATTGCTGCTGCAAGAGATTGCTGATCGTGCCCTATGGAGGGATCGAATGTTTCGGGATCACATAGATATAATAATAATGATGATAATAATAATAATAATAATAATAATAATAATAATAATAATACACTTTATTTCTATAGCACTTTTTAAAAGAAGGTTTACAAAGTGCTTTGACAGGCAAAGCAATAAAACAATTTACAAATACAAAGGACGATAAATCGTTCGCATAAAATGGTTGAGATAACAAAGGTAATGATTCAAAATAAATATAGTAGGCGAAATAACTTTTTTCTTTTTTCAGAGAGCGATGAGTTCCTCTTTGGACGCTTTAGTCTCCCACGACCGGTTCTTGGAGCCAGCACTTCAGAGCCACACACTTCGGTCCAACCCTGTCCCCCCGCACGTGCAGGTACTGTCGACCCTCAGCTTTTTGGCCATTGGAACATTTCAACGGGAGCTGGTGGACAGGGTGGGCATATCACAGCCATCCATTAGCTGTGCTCTCCCTCATGTCGTGAATGCAATAAATCAACTGGCCACACAATACATAAAGTTTCCATACACAGCAGAAGATCAAGTCGCAGTCAAGAGAGGATTTCATTACATCGCTGGCCTCCCTAACGCCATTGGCGCAATAGACTGCACGCACATACGCATTAAGGCACCCTCTCCAGACCCCTTCCCATACCTCAACCACAAGCAATACCATTCGATAAACGTGCAACTTATCTGCGACTCAAATAACCACCTTCTGAACGTCGTCTCCCGGTTCCCAGGAGGAGCACAGGACTCCTATATTTTCCAAAACAGCTCTGTGGGAACACACCTTGAACAAGGAGCAGCTGGGGATGCATGGCTCATTGGTACATATCTTTTATATTATATTTCCCCATAACAGTGTCTCTTTATTTGATTTTATCTTGATTTATTTGATTAGGGGATCGAGGATATGCCCTGGCTCCCTGTTTGATGACACCACTGACCAACCCTCAGACTCCACAGGAGATTTTATTCAACCAGATGCATGTGCACACTCGATCCACCATCGAACGCACCATCGGCATTTTAAAGGGGCGCTGGATGTGTTTGGACACAGCAGGTGGCAGATTGCTATACAAACCGGAAAAGGCAAGACAACTGATGATTTGATTTATTTTATTATAAAATCTACTTGGACTAAGGTCATGTATATTCAAACACCTTGCATCTTAACTTATGACTCTCCCTCACCATTACAGGTCTGTAGGATAATCATGGCCTGCTGTGTTCATCACAACATTGCTTAGAAGCGTGGTCCTGGGGCAGTAGCACAGAAGTCCAGTAACAAAACACCACTCGGGTTCAGATCAGGGAGGCCGTTCCTCCCAATCACACCCCTACAGGTAACACTGTCGCTGCCCACTTGAGCGTTGAATTCCCCTAGTAGAACAACGGAGTCCCCGGTTGGAGCACTCTCCAGTACCCCTCCCAGGGACTCCAAGAAGGCCGGGTACTCTACACTGCTGTTCGGCCCTTAAGCAGAGACAACAGTTAGAGACCTATCCCCAACCCGAAGGCGCAGGGAAGCGACCCTCTCGTTCACCGGGGTAAACTCCAACACATGGCAGCTGAGCTGAGGAGCTATAAGCAAGCCCACACCAGCTCACCGCCTCTCACTGCGGGCAACTCCAGAGTAGAAGAAAGTCCAGCCTCTCTCAAGGAGTTTGGTTCAAGAGCCCAGACTGTGCGTGGAGGTGAGTCCGACTATTTCTAGTCTAGGTACCGCTCAACCTCCCGCACCAGCTCAGGCTCTTTCCCCCCCAGCGAGGTGACATTCCATGTCCCCATGGCTAGAGTCACCGTCCGGGGATTGGGTCGCCGGGGCCCCCACCCACGACTGCCACCCAGATCCCACTGCACCGGCCCCTTCTGAACCCTCCGCCGAGTGGTGAGCTCACTGGAGGGCGGGCCCACGTCGCTCCTTCGGGCTGAGCCCGGCCGGGTCCCGTGGACAAAGACCCGGCCACCTCGCCTGCGAGCCCCAACCCCAGGCCTGGCTCCAGGGTGGGGCCCCGGTAACGCCAATCCAGGCAACGTACACTTCCTTGCTTTTGATTCTGACATTAGGGGCTTTGAACCGATCTTAGTCTGACCCGTCACCTAGGACCCATTTGCCTTGGGAGACCCTACCAGGGGCATTAAGCCCCGGACAACATAGCTCCTAGGATCATTCGGGTACTCAAACCCCTCCACCACGATAAGGTGCCGGTTCAAGGAGGAGAGTCCAACAGTCTAATTCACTTAAAAAAGAATAAACAAAAAAAGACAGACCGGTTTCAGTGCACATCTTTCACACGTTTATTTTTCTAAATTCTCGTTAATGTCTTTAAGTGTGTTGGATATGGTTGCGAGTGATAAGGCAATCGTATCCAGTGTGTCAGCTATCCTTTCCTGATTGTCCAACACCGCGTCCGAAATCAGGCACGGAGAGGCACGGGCTCAAGTACGTGTGGAGGTACTGCTGCAGGAGGGTTGTGTCCATTCTGCAAGTCGGGTCTGGGGGACTTCATCTGTGAATAAATAATAAATCATGCCATGGTTGCGACCCTCACTCCAATACTAAGATGTATTTTGATCTCACACACTATGGTAAACTCCTCCGGGTACACCTTTTAAATAAAGATATTATTCCAGAAAATAATAAATTACGTTCTGATTCCTCTGGAGTAGCAGCTGCACAGGGAGGGGGTGACAGCGTTGCCTCGGGGCCCAGGTCTGTATCCAGACACTCAGCTGATGGTACTCCTAAAAAGTAAGGTGGGGAAATTAAACTATCAATTAAATAAATAACACATTGCAGTGATTTAGATTTCTCCCATATAGCCTACCTGAGAGTGCCATCTCCCCGATGATGGCCCCAATGTACTGGTCCAACTCAGACAGGGTTTTGGGGTCTGCTGTTCCCCCTCCAGTCCGTTGCGTCTCCCGTTGGAATTTTGCAAGGTTTTTTTTGTTTCAGATTTAAGATCAAACCATTTTTTTTTCACCTCCTCTATTGTGCATCCTTCTCCTGACACTGCGTCCACTGCACGTGTGACAGCCTCCCATGTTTCCTTTTTGTTTGTACTGGTATAACCTGCACTAAGGCTACCGAATATATATTTTTTCCTTCGAGTGATTTCCTGCAGCAGTACCTCCACCTCTGAGCTGCTTTAAGTTTTTTTTTGCCTCACCTGCTGCACTTCAACTGATTTATTTGTTGCTTTTGGCATTTTGTTGCTATTTGCTAGGGCATCAGTGTCTACACGGCCCTGCAGTTTCTTTTATGGGCCCTTTTATGGGCATTAATGGGCGGTTACCTATGCTAATCCTATGTTAATTAGACTCACCTGGCATGCGCTCTCAATTTGCGCTCTTAATTTACGAGGAGGTGGCATTCATCAATGTAGGAACAAAGCTGCGAACAATTCTGAGGCTTACGAATGCGTTGATGAATCTGACGTAGGGTTTTCTTAGGGATCAACTTAAGAAAGAATCTAAGAAGATTCTTAAGAGGATATTGGTGAATGAGGCCCACTGTGCTTTTAGCGGTTAGCATGAGGGCCATACTACCTCCCGAGGGAGTTTACGAAGGTGATCGTGATCACAGTGTATATCCCCGCTTCTGCTAATGCTAATGCAGCTTGTGATGTTCTCACTCTGTCAAAAGCTCACTGCAGACACAGCACCCACAGGCCCTCTTCTTGGTCTCTAGGGATTTCCATCATACCTCTCTGTCCTCCACCATGCCTACATTCACAAAGTATGTCACCTGCCACACCAGAGACAATAACTAAACTTATTTTATGGCAGCAGCAAGGATGCATACAACTCATCCCCCCCTCCCTCCCCTCTCACACTCCTGGCTGGCACTTTGAGACCCCTTATGTAGACAGTGAAACAAGAGGAGGAGGGGGACACAGATACTGACTGATGTCTGTGTTCTGCATTTGTTACAAACTTCACACGATATTTTGATGATTATTTTATTTACATTTTAGGTCTGTTTCAGGTCTGTTTTCCACTGAGATATTA
The DNA here is from genome assembly GCA_903131615.1 of Diplodus sargus. Taxonomy (NCBI): domain Eukaryota; kingdom Metazoa; phylum Chordata; class Actinopteri; order Spariformes; family Sparidae; genus Diplodus; species Diplodus sargus. The sequence continues at coordinate 47,761 of CAEMYA010000024.1, forward strand.
ATGAATTCGATTTTGCTTTTGTAATAATTACCATTGCTGCTCAAATAAAAATTAGTTTTGTTGTTTGTTTTTTTACAATTATATACATTTTTAAAAGGACATCATTTTAAATTGAAAAAGAGGAATACGAACTCATAAGGGGTAGCCTAACCATGCCCATTCATTGACCAACAACAGACTGAGCAATTTAAGCCTCTGTAAAGTACTGAGAGAGAGGGTTTGACAAGCTGAACATGAAAATTATTTGCAAACAATGTGTTGGATCCAGCAACACCTGAAGACATACATTTGGTTCTTTTGTTGAGTAGATCACGGCTGCTTGTCTTGTATTGAGACAAGTTTTATTCTGTTAGACATTGATGAAGGCATGATCTAGTTTTCAACTGTTACGTCCCCATATGGCAAGGGGATGAAGGGAGTAACATAGTTAAATAATAAACCGGGTGTAAAGGTGGGGAAAGAAACAGTGGGTAAAGGTAACTCAGAAACTGCTTTATTTAGCCAGCAAAAACACTAAATAGACCCACTAATTAGTGGGCACTGGGGTTGTAACCCCCCCTCCTATAACAATAAACCATGTTTGTCCACACACATGCACACACTACAAAAACACTGTATGCCTCAACTACAGGTTATACTTACTTTGACACACAACATTCACGTTACCCAGACCTAGCATTATAATGCTGATCGGCAACACAAAACAAAACCATCATCTCACCTACGAGACAGTGCATCTGCCACTATGTCTGTGACACACACAGATGTTATAACCCTGCACCAACAGAGCCCAGCACATCACCTGCAGCACTGGGGCTGTAACGTTAGCCGTTTTTAGACAGAGCACCAAACCGCCAATTTGCCCGTCCTTTTGGCGGCTCGGTCCGCGGTTTTAGACAGAGGCCGGCAAATTTGGGGTCTGTTTTGGTCCGCAGATGTTCTGCCTCAGGGGGTTCACTTATTTCCGCCTCGACTGCTATCTAAAACCGAGGCGGAAATGTGCCGGCCCGTGGGTGAGATGGGCGGAGGTGTCAATGACCTGCACTGTTGTGCGACCCACAGCTGAGGAGTTTTAAAACCATCCAGGAGATGCTAGCGTCTCCCGGATCTCAGTGGCTGTTTGGTTGTGTTAGCGCAAGATAGGAACGTTGCTACTTTCAAATTAAAAGCCCCCCACTAAGAACCCAGTTCTAAACTCCTTGCACTGGGGTGCAATGTAAAGCTCTTATTTTGAAGACAAATTCTATGTCACTGTTCACAGCCCAAATTCCAGCTTCACGTCATGTCACATGTTTACGCCTACCTCAGAGGCGGCTTTTGGAAAAGGAGGAATATTATGCCTGGGTTTTAGAAAGACAGGCTGGCACATTGCCGCCCTTACTTTGGAGCAAATGTGCTGCCTTTTCTATCTAAAAAGGGCTGGTAATACTTATCAGCATGGGAGTGGACAAATATACTTGCTTTATGCAAATGTATGTTTTTTTTGTATTGCAACAATCCAAAACCATGACAAATACTGTCCAGAATATTCATCTGAACAACCTCAAAGGTGCTGCATACTTAAAACATATTCAAGATTCAAGCAACAATAGATGGGCATACTAAATGTAACATTCCATAGTGATAACACAATGCAGTGTCCAATTGTATACTTGTAAAGGCTAACTAAACAATGTTAATCAGCCTACAGTCTGTCGTCACCTATTTAGCTCTTGCTGTTTGTCGCATGTAGAGTTGTCCAGGCTTCTCCATTGCAAATTTTCTACCGTGGTCTGCATTTGGTGAGGGGGAAGAAGGCTCTCTATGTGCTTGGCCAGCGAGTGGTATTTGAGACTCAATGTACTCCGGTTGTAACTCAATTCACATCGACGGTAAATGCAAATAACTTTGTTCTTGTTGAGAGAACCATCTGGCAGGACTTTGAAGCTGAACTTGCTATTGAAAAGACCCTTTTCTTGATCCATTTATGCTCAAGATTTGTTTCTTTTCACCATCCACGTTTGCTGCATCGCTTCGTGATTTCACAAACCAGGGGGCGGGCCGAGGGTCTGAATGTGCATGCCTTAATTGCCTGTCAAAAAAAAAAAACACCACGTTAGGAGGATTTTGCATCAACTTGACAGCTGTCAAAGTTACAATATAAATATAAATATATATAAATAGCTTGACACTGTGTCTGTAGTGCTGTCAATTAAATGTTAGGTTTTTGTATTAGTTGTGAAGTTCTGCAGTCACAGAGCCAGATATTCCCCTCATTAGTTTGTGAAAAGCAAAACAAAGCCAAAATGTGCCTAAATCTATAAGGTGGCAAGAAACAAGACTCCAAATGAATATTGCACTGGTTCTGCTGAAGGTCGCTACTGTTATATTTAAGCTGTTATTATGTCAATGTGGTGTTTTAAGTTTGTTTCAATGTCACCCAAAACTACCTTAGTTGTATTTTTCTTCATCCAAGAACAGAGACATGTTTTTTATGAGAAAAATGGAATGCAGTATCTGTTGCATGTGTGTATGTTGCAAAAAGTGTTATTTGAGTATTTGTGCGTTAAAGTGATAAATAGTAATCTACAACACTACGTTCTTAATCAGATTGTATACAAGGCACACACTAATGACCTTGACAGGATTTCTATATACCACAATTACACCTCACACACACACACACACACACACACACACATTACAGCCATACGAAGACAGTTTATCCAGTCCACTTTGTTGAATCAAAAGGTTGAAAGTGGGCCTTCAGTATGGTGAACAGGAACAAGAACAAGGACTCTTCCCAGTGTCTGAGTTCAAACACTGGCTATAGGCAATTACCCCTTCTGATTTCAGCAGTGAGTGTTTCAGAAACCGACACTCTCTGAAGGTTCAGCGGATTGAATTATACAGGCCACGGAGGGACTGCCACCATGCCACTGCTTATCATTTAACCACACACACACACATTACACAGTGAGGTGTCTTGAATCACTCCAGTCGGTCAGGGCGGTAAAATTGGTTGATGTTGGTATGAGGCAGAAAACACAGACTTAATGCAGTCCTCCAGTGAGAGAGAGAAACCCAATGCTAGTAGCAGTGTTAGGGCACAATGATTTTTCTCTGGCAAAAAAAATGTCTGAGTGTCTCCAAAAGTATTTGGAGTCGCTCAGGTTGGACCCCCGATGACTACGGCTGTGTTGTTGCCTGCTTTGTCATATCTGTCACCCAGTGCCATTGGTGCCAGTGTGCCAACGTCTCAGAGACACTTCGGTTAACACACTTCACTCGCAACTTGTACATGGTCCTTCTTTCTGCTCTACTATTTTTACTTGGCAGGATTATTTTTGACAGATTGAAATGTATTGCAAATATGTCCTTCATTTCAACCACTGATGACCTTAAAGGAGAACTTCGGTCAATTTCAACATGCAGCTTTATTGCTCAAGCTACCCTTGACTTGCCAGTACCGAAAACGCGAATACTTTTGGTCCAACCCCTTACAGGGCTGCTTGAATGGAGAGTTAGCAATGACAGCTAACAGCGTGGGGTCACGTCTTTACACTGTGTTTTACATTCTTGTGTTACACTTTGTACTCACACAAATATCACCCTGAATCCAGGAATATCATTGTATTTATTATCGTTTTTATATGTTATGATCCTTTTTTGTTTTAGTTCCAGGACTTCAAAACAATATGACATGCAATACAATAGGAGAGGAACACTTTAACAACAAGCCCAAAAACCCGCAACCCGTGACTACCAGAAAAACAAGCCCAAAGTCGCGTATAATAAGCGGACTTGGCAACTCCGGTCCAGGGAGCTGGGTGAAGCCATAGTGGAGGAACCAGGAGAGCCGGCAGGTCCAGGAATGCAGGGGGAGAAAGGGAAACTGGAAACAGGGACAGGAATCAAACACTGCTTTTTGCAGGAGACAGTGCCAGAGCTGAGCAACATGAAGGAACTAACTGCTAGCTATGTTACAGTCCGGCATCGGGTTGCGGAGAGTGTATGGTCTTTATGGTGGCAGGTGAATGAATGAGGTCGCTACCCTCCATGCCGCATGGATCAATCAGCTGATTAGTGAGTGGCTGCACCTGTCCGTTCTGCGCCCACATCATGCTCCAGCCTGCCAGAGAGAGGGAGAAGAGAGAGGAAAAAGGGAGAGAGAGGCTGCCACTGCCTGGCCCCAGACATGGAGGGTGTGACAATTACACATCCAAACGGCCTGCACCTACACAAATCTGACAATTTGTCAGGGCCTACTGGGTTTGGGTCAGGTCACAGAAATTGGTTGTTTCCAGCTTGATTTTAGCAAGGAGCTATGTTCAAATTATACAATATTAAATTAATATGATATATAATATAATGTTGTCATAATTATACATTGTACAAATAACACCTTCTGATCTGGGTTCCTCGTCTGATGACCCATTTCTGACCACAGTGGTATCTTGGCTGTGTTTCGTAATACTGGTTGATTTATCATTGAAACTGATGATTTGGACACAGTAGAATGTGTTTCTAAATATATCGATACATGAATTAATGTACAATAATTATTCCTACTTCCTCCTTAGCACTTTGCCTGGCTGGTGATACTTACTCTTATACCTTAACCTTATGACCTGGACTTTGCTTACAGCAGTTCTCATAATGGATCTCCAGTTTAATAATTTACCAAGATCAAAAATGGCCAGAAGTACCCAGAAATACTCAACATAAAAATCAGAAAGTTTACTGACTGACCTCTGCATGGTGTTTTGCACTGACTGAAGAAAACTGTAGCAACAAATACATTTAGGGTGGGGGTTTCTTATATTTCTCTTACACTCATTTATTTTGCTCTATCAGTCTCATTTCCAGCAGAATTATGCGTCTCTTAAAACAGCTCAGTATGCTAGCTAGGGTTTGCAAAACAAGATAGATAAAGTTAGAAGTTAGAAAGTTAGAAATAACTAATAGGGAGATTTGGGGAGAGAGAGTACGGAGAGCTGCTGGAGACCAAAATAGGGCTTAAAGATGAATAAATATTACATCAAATTTGCCCTGGAAACATAATGGTATGTTCCCCAGAAACAACTCTAAATAAGTGTTAATGTTGCATTCTGATACATGCGTATTTATAACACTAGTGCACTGCCTGATGAAAACATGCCGTTTGTCACAGGTTATCTGGCGATGTGAGAGGTTGACAGATCCAGTCTTTTTTTTGGCCTTTATGTATAGGACAGCTTTAGAGATGACAGGAAATGGGACTCAAACCCGGGGAGCTCGAACTGCTGCAGCAAGGACTAAGCCTCTGAGCATGGGATGCCTGCTCAACCTAATCGGTGCCCCAACAGATCGACACCATTTAAGGCTGTTTAACTACTCACAGACTCAAGTGCAGTGTAAAATAGTCTGGTTAAACGGTTCCCTTGTGTTATATGAATACAATACAGACAGACAAGGATTCCAATGGCTTAAATAAACATACAGTTGAGGTCAGTCTGACAACTAAACCATAACTCATCAAATAGATACGAAAATGTCCCTTATCGCAGTGTTATCTGAGGAAAAAATACTTAATTTATACATTTGTCACATTTCTGCCTGAAAAACAACATCTATCTCCAGCCTCGAGATACAGAGAAAGTTAGTCTTTCGTTAAAAAAAGAAAGAGTAATCCCTGACACCTAATCTAATGTAGGCCTACTGTGAGTGAAAACACTTAAACAAGTGCCACTGATTTGCACATTACCATACCTTCAGTTTTTTTGAGAATGGTGTGAGCCAGCAAATGGAAGTTTGAATGTTCCAAAAATGGTCTCACATCTGGAGAATGTGATGAAATTATGTCAGAGACATCTTTGTTTCTTAATGCAGATATGTCTCCTGAGTTAGCATGCTAACCAGCCTCCCCCTGTCTGAGCTATCTTTACGTTGCTTTTTGTTTCTGAACTGTGATAAGCTTCATTGTCTCTTTTACTCATCATAAAACACACTTCATTCAAATTCAACATAAACAAAAGAAAAAAACTCCCTAAAACATTCTTGGTTTGTCTTTCCACAGTCACCTCTAGTTTGGTTGAAATAAAGCCTCAGTTCCCTGGGTAAGATCCCATTGTCCAGCTGTATTCACTCTCAGGTTGCTAAACTCGGTTGAGCTGAGCTTTGCTTACCTTTGTGACTCCCCCTGGCGAGTGACTCCGTCCTGGTCTAGAGAAATTTTAGAGACCCTGGCTCCACCTCTAACTGAGTCATGAGTTAATTAGCTAAAAGTGGCAACTAACGGTAACCAGCAAAGAGTAGCAGTCATCTCTTACCCTGGTGATCAGGGCATGTGAACGGAGCGGAGCGCGGAGCGTACGCAATATAGTCGGAGCGCAGAGCGGGTTTTAATTCAAAGGCCAGAGCGATGGTTCCGTTTCCCTCCAGTTTCGTTCCGATACCGCTCTCCACGAGTCTAGGGCATGCACAAGTCCAGACTCACGTGTGCCTTAAACGGTTAGCTTACATCAGAGGTCATTCGTTGAGAGATGGAGTTTGTAAAATATTTCGAAAAGCAAGCAGACAGATCATAGGAATTGCTCCCTCTTTTAAATTTGAGCGAGCGTGGAGCGATTTCACCGGAGCTGAATGAAATTTTAGGTGAGCGGAGTCTGGTATAACTTTGAGCGATGGAGCGTAGGGGCGAACACACAGTAAGCGGGGAGCGGAAATTCTCTCCGTTCAGCTCCGCTCACATGCTCTGCTGGTGATATTCTGCCCCCTGTTTTTTTTATAATTATATAATTAATAATATGTTAAAAACTCTCTATGCGCATAATGCTCTTCGTTACCTGGTTCATGATCATAAAAAGCTTTACATGACATTCACGACAACCTGCAGTACATCTTTCTGTGCTTCTGAATAAAAGATGAGCACTGCTGCCCTCTTAGTTTTTCACAATTTGACTGACTGCTCTGTAATAAAAGAAAATAATATCCACGGTAAAAGTAAAGGTATTGAATAAAGCTGACTCCGTGATAGATGACAGTTGTAAATGTAGAATTACTGTATATTAAACTGTCTTGAACATTATGAGAGATACTTTGACATCCACACTGAGAGAGTTAGTGTGGAGGAACCAGTCTGACATGATATTATAGCCAGAGGGGACATTGATAATTCTGTGTTCACAAAACTAAAGTAAAACAGGCAACTCGATGTAGAAGTACTGCCATTAAAAATCAAGTTCAAAAAAGTGATGGATGTAGTAATACATTCTGTCTTAATTATGCATGCCTGGGGCCATTTTTAAAGCTACAATAAGTGTTTTTTTTTAAAATAGCAATCCAGGACAGGGTAACACAGGTTTCCCCCAAATAACAGCATGAGGTATGTGGCTTAAAGATGAAGAAATTCTGAAAGTGCCCTCACTCTTGTGAGCTTTAAACTGCAGGTTCCCCCACTTTAAAAGGCAGCTTGCTTCAGAAGGTTGGACTGGAATTCACTCAGTGACCAAGATTCAGCTTTCTTTATTTCCTTTCTTTTATTTGAAAGTTGCCAAGGCCAATAACAGGTGAAAAACCTTAAACACAAACACAAAATAGAAGGTCAAGAAAAATTTAACCAAAGAAACCATAATAAATCAGCATAACCCAAAACCAAATATTGAATTTTTTAAAGTACTAGCAATTAATCTTGAAAATAAGTGGAAAATACCCATACTGAAACACCCAACATGAATTAAATACATTTAAAGCAGTATCTGATGATGATTTTAACCTTACAAACTGTCAGCTTTTAACTTCCGTAAATACACACATCATTATTTATCAAATTACTTTTATCTTGAATACTTTTTAAAAGTACACCACATTATTAACTGTTTTCAACCCACTTGATATTCAATATATAACATTTTAACTTGCATTGTAATCACATAACTTACTAAACACTTTACATTTTAACCTGCATTTCATCCCATAATTAGTCCACAGCCTACAATGCAGGCAGCACAGACACATAACTGAATGCTCACCGGCTCCTTCTTCCTTCTTTGAACCAAGCTTAAGTCCTGCAGTCTCCTTTTCCCAAGTTCAGACTCTGCAACCATTTCTCTCACACACTACTCACACACAATCCAATATTTCATTCTATTTTAAATGGGAAGTCAATATGAACCTTAAAAACAGTTTTGGAGGACATAAAAATACATGTGCTGTTCCTGCCAGAATCTACCAAGCAGAGTTAGTTTTTTTGTTTTTTTTGTCTTGATTGATGTGTCCTTTGCGTCGTTCAGGTTGATTAACTTCTGATGGAGCTGTAGGCTCTAATAATAATAACATCTGACTTTGCTGGCTGGTTTGGTAAATAAGTGGCAGATTTGTTTTCTTAACTAGACCTGGAAATCTTGTAATTGGGATGAATTGACCCACATTTCAGCAGTGTCACAGTAGTTGAAGGTATGGGGTATATACTGGGTGTGAACAACAAAAGATTTCTAGTCAACATCGATGCAAAGTGTTATTCTTAGGGCCGGGACT
>CAEMYA010000024.1:56534-67914 GCA_903131615.1 Diplodus sargus
TGACTGAATACATAAGCTTAAGCAACAAAACATTGTTGTTTTTTTTTCCAAGACCAACAGACCAGTGCAATTTTTGCTATAAAGTGTAGCAATAGCATATTTAGGAATACATTTCAGAGATTCAGGTAGCCTATAGGTAGGTAGACCTTCTGTAAAATATAACACTTTGTTTTGTGTCCTTGTACTCGGAGTCGAGCTGACGTCCACGCTAGCTCCCACGCTAATGCTAGCTGTTATATGCTTAGCATTTAGGTGATATCTGAGGCTTGATATGCTGCGGTGACACGCAAACTCCTTCTTGCATAATTTGCACACAACCGTGCTCTTGTCTACGCTGCCATCCGTCCGCTTTTTAAAACTAAATTTCCCATCCACGGGGCCAACCAAAGCGGTCTCTTCTGCTTCTTCGTTCATTGTTGTTGTCTGAAGTCATGAATGCTATGCATGAACGTTAGTTGGTGCTCCAGTATAATCGGTACCCCTGACACTCATCCAGTGAGAAACGTTCCGCAGTGCAAAAATTAGTGCGATTAAAATGCGTTAATTTTTTTAACGCGTTAATTTTTGTGTAATTAATTAATCGTAATTGACACGTTAAAGTCCCGGCCCTAGTTATTCTGTCTGTGTGTTTGGTTTCAAGGCATGCTTTTCAAGGGGGAGGTTGTCAAGGAGGCTTTTCCTACGCAGCAGCTGTCTTGGACTTAACTTTAACAGTCTTCATGTTAAGTTTCACTCTGATGCTTTCTTGTGCTTTTATGCCTTTACTGGCATTAAATGTCACCCATTTCCTTCCTGCTTCCCAACAAAACCTCCAAAAACTCACATATCTGTCAAAATATGAAATTCATCTCTGTTTCATGTTAGAGCTTGAAGGCTACATTAGCTGCTACTAGCATGAAACACCCAAATCTCAGACAAAGAAAAAAAAAAAAAATGTTAATAATCGTAAATGAGTGACCCTAAATTGATTGAGTATCTCTTAAGGAATAGAACATTTAGAGTAGGCAATAGAAAATGTTGACATTTGCATAATTAAGGCATCCAGCTACAGTATGTCACACTTCAGTGGAAGAACATTTGAAAAAAAAGAAAGAGGAAGCCAACACATTTACAGCATAAAATGTGTGCATTACAGATAACTCACTCCAAGTTTTTCAAATTCTAGCCCTATCCTTTCCTTTGCTGTAAGCCATTTGTTCACCATCTAAAGTGAAGCCTCAAGCAGCAGCACTATGTTATATTTGAAGCTGCAAGTGGAGTTTTCCTAGTCATTTATTATATTTCCTTTTATTGGTAAAGTTGAAGGCATGTAAGTAGATATTAGAATATTTAAAGTCAACCTCGGGGCAACTTCACCAGAGAACACAATCTACTTGATTTTCCAAATTCTACATTTTCAAGAAATGATGTGCCAAGAGGGAAGACATGTTCTTAAAAATAATAAAATGTCAAGAAGTAGAATTGTAATAAAATTCCTTTATTATCGGTCCGTGCATCATCTGATCATTCAATTGTTCCATTTAATCTGGCAAACGAAAAACAAACAAAATCTGGTTGCTAATTACGTTTTCAATAAAGCATTGGGGGGAAAAAAACTCTGGTCGCTAAATATACTGTGGTCAAGACAGCCGTGGTTTGCTTGGTCAAATCAGCCGCACCTTTTTTTCTCCAGTGCGTGAATCTACTAACATTAATGGTAATTGTAATGAAACCGCTCCGAAGAGCTGCTGGTAGTGACTGTGGGTCAGACTGCAGTCTCACCAAAGCTTTAGAAAAAAGCCAAAAAAGACATACACCAACCCCCCACACGAGGCTGAGAGGGAGGTTTTGTAATGATTATACATTCATAATACACCAATTATAATATATACTTCTACGAAATAATCTCGTAAATCTATCATTATGAAATCATTAGCTTTTATTAATAATGATTTCACAACATGATAGAAGTGCAATGTAAATTTTTAATGACTTGCCATTTTTAATGACTTGCCTACTCATGAATCCAAGTTTCAGATTTGCACAGTTTTAGAGGAAATACTCCAATCTTTTACTTAAAAAAGGGGAGCAATACCACAGTCAAGTAAATTTCTACATCAAAATTGGGCAAAAAATACTTGCCCTCTGTTAAGGATTTTGACACAGGATTACTCAAAAGATACTCAGCAAAAGTACTTCATATTCTTCATGCAAGTAGTCTAGGAAGTACTAAGTTCAGCAGTATATGAATCTTGGACTACTTATGTAGACAATGTTTTTTTTTTTTTTCTGTCTCACGTCGTCCTTTAGAATCCAGAATACCTTCGTGATACCTTCAGTTTATTACCAGGAATAATTACTGTAAAAGTCTTGTATGTTTTATGGGTCTGATTGTGAGATTGCAGTCTGACCCACAGTCACTACCAACAGCTCTTTAGAGCGGTTTCATTACGATTCCCATAAATGTTAGTAGATTTGCGCACTGGAGAAAAAAAAGGTGCGGCTGATTTGACCAAGCAAACACGAACCACGGCTGGCTTGACCGCAGTATATTAAGCGACCAGATTGTTTTTTTCCCCCAATGCTTCACTGAAAACATAATTAGCAACCAGAGACACCAGACTATACATTGCGCAAAGCGTGGCCACACAGCAGAAATGCATGGTGGGAAATGGTATAACAATAATGGGAAAGGTAAATTAGATGTATTATTTTGTTTTGGTTTCCTTGTTTATTATATTTTTCATTTTGGGCTTAAAATAGGAAAACAAACACCAGTTTGCAATGTTTGGTGCACACAGAAAAACGAAAACGAAAATATTGTCAACGAAAAAATTGACTATTTTTTTCTGTTTTCCTTTGCCAAATTAAATGGAATAGTTGAATGATCAGATGACACGGACCATTATCTGTGAAAAACTTTTAATTTCCTTTTTAGAGCTCTACCCTCAAAGGCGAGGAAGAACACTAATAAATATTTTTCTCCCGCTAAAAGTGGTGCTTCAGGCTAAACCGTGCAAGGGAGGGGTGGTCCCCTCCAAAACCTACTTTTTCGAAGTCCTCCTAAAATGTAAGCGCCATCTGCATGAAACTTTGCACATAGAATCTCCAGATGTGTCTGATGAAGAGCTGTCAAAAGAATTGTGGCACTCCAAAAAATCTGCTAGTTATTACCAAACAATCTTTTTTGCTAGCTAAAGAACACATATTGTTAAATATTTTGGTGACGCTTAATGCTTCAACATCAAACTTACGTCAATTGTTCCTGAAGTCATCCAGAGGTTCTCTGCCAAATTTAGTGCAAATTGGCCAATAGGTGGCACTACAACGGATGTAAATGCGTTTTTGCCTTTAAAACAGGTGATATTAAAAAAAAACTCAACGTTACTGCGCTACGTCCAACATGCTACCTCACCTCTGTAGTTCCTCACAAAAAGTTCTTTCTGCTTCACAGGTTCTGTAACATAAGTTCACTTCTCGGATATGCAAGACAAATGGATAACAGTGCGTTTAGAAAATCTAGGCCTACACACTAGTCAACATAAATGCATTTTTCCTTGTGTCTCTCATTTTTTGTTGCGATAATAGAAAATTTGATGAACCAGTACTGATGTGGGGTTACTCTTGAGGCCAGCCATATAGTTAAGTAACGATTGGTCAAAGTGGCCGTGATTTAGTACAACAAATCCAAATCGGCACACATTCAGCCTTTTGGACTTCCAGTGCACTTCCCATTACAGTGAATACAACGGCTCAGATGTTGGCCTGTGTCCTCACTTCTGCTCTGAGCCCGTCATCCTTTGGGGCCAACTTCCGTGGGCTCTGCAGTGCGTGGAGGGGGCTTGGCCCCTGTTCATAATTGCTTGCAGTTCTAGTCTCTTTTGAAATTTTGTATGCATGAACCTGCAGAAGGAATGAAATTTGACAAGACCCGTGTATCCAACTTCCTGACAATATGTGGCAGACATGCAAAGGTATGTTTCGTGACTATTAACCATGTACGTTTTCTGCAATATACAGTAGTTTGTGTCAACACAAAAAACAGAGTTTATTCTAGACAAAGATATGTGTTTAAGCTGATTTAACTAATCAAAATACAGCAATCTGCCACAACATTAAAACCACTGACAGGTGGCGTGAATAACATTATTAATCTCATTGCGAAGCAATGTTTTGCTGGGAAACCTTGGGTTCTGACATTCAAGAGGATGAATGTCATCCATCCAAACACAGTTGTGGACCAAGTACACCCCCTTATGGCAACGGCACTCCCCGATGGCAGTGGCCCACCCAGCAGGAAAATGCGACCAGACTCACCACAAAAGCTGCTCTGGAATAGCTCGAGGGACACAACAGGCTGAGATTTTCCAGAAATCTTCCAGATCCGAATCCGACCAGTTGTCGAGATGAAGAAGCAGGGCTGCTTCTTAAATAGAAATGGCATTGATACCCAATTTTCATATCCAAATGAAAAATCCACAGAATTAAGTAGTGTTTGCTATACATCAACTTAAATTTATAAAAAATACTTTATTTTAAAATGGAATGTATTTAATTGATAGGTTATAGTTTTATCATTAAAACTTGTATGTATTCCCCATTGAAGTATATTTTAACTAAACATGTAATGTTTTTAATCGATCACTATCAGTTTTTCAATTAATAGTGATCAATAATTGTATAATATCAATTTGGTAACAACCCTCTTCTTACAAAGTGCATTCTGCTATCACGTGTGCAGACTGCAGCCAACAATGCACTGTCTGGGTTAAAGGATGACAGGATTCAAAATTTCATCCCGTAATTGGAGTGAATGTCTTTTAGAGTTTGTCTGATATTTAGATTCACCAGTAGAAAGTAGCCTAAAGCAAAGTACACAGTATATAAATGGTTAACATCATGCTACTTTATGCTAGCTAGTTGCTATCAGTCGGGTTGTAGCTTGTTTGAGCATATTGATTGAGTAGTTTAAATGAATCTATTTCCATTCATTCTTATTAAATGGGTCAACTTGTTTCATCTCTTCCATTTCATTCATGCCACTTCCTATAAATTACCATGAATTCCTGAAAGTTCCATGGATATTACTTGAGACGCCCTGTATTGTGCAACCTTGTTGAGATGAAACTAGACTGAATACAATTGTATGATTTATTATTTTTAGTTCATTATGGAATAAATGCAGTTTTACAGTAGCACAGCCCAAGGGCCAGAATTAATTGTTCATGATTTAGTGTTTTTCATGTTAAAATTGTTATCAGGCTAACGTTAGCTTCACTAACACAGACCACGCCAAATAATGATAGTCGAGACTCTGAGTGGGGGAGCTGTCTCTCTGTATCCTCTTATGGGATTGATGTGAAGACTGAGTCAAACGAGAAAGAAACTGACATGGTGCGCTTAAATGCTTCAGGTGCGGAAATGGGACGTGTTCGAGGCTCAGTTGTCGAATCAAAACTTCATTTCACTAACACAGACCACGCCAAATAATGATATGAATTTCGAATGGTTTATTTGTGCAGCACAAACACATGAGATCCGAAACTGTGTGGGAGGGGTGGATCGAGGGTTCGGGGAGAGGGATTAAGGGTTAGAGGGATGGGGGTAAGGGTCAAGGGTAGAGGGATGAAAGGATGAGGTTCAAGGGATGAAGGGTTGAAGGGAGGAATCAGGGTCGTGGACGGCTGGATGGAGAAGAAGGTTGATGGACCGGTGTCAGTTGGTGGTGATGAGACAGGATGGAATAGGGGAAGTCGAGACTCTGAGTGGGGGAACCGCCTCTCTGTGTCCTCTTATGGGATCGATCCCCAAGAGAGCTTGAGGCAGAAAGATGTGCGTGGGCGTTTCTTATGTTGTTCAGGGCATTACGAATGTACGTGACATAGGCTGGAGAAGACCAGCGGCCGAGAATTTTTATTGTATGGTAGGGGATTCCCTGCCTGGAAGCGGTGGAGTCAGCTCCGATGCAGAATGAATGTCTGCAATATAGCTCTGGGGATATTTTGGATCTGGAAAGGATTTGGCGGAAGTGGTGGTGAAACCAGAAGCATGTGGCGACTTGACCTGTCTCTGATACGAACAGAGGGTCTTGAGGGGAAGCTTGACTGGCTAGTCTTGAATTTACGTAGTTGCATATGGGTTCATATGGACTTAGGTATTAGTCTAGGCGGAAGAGGTAAATGGGTTGGGGTTGACCGGACTGGACTGGTTGGTCTTGCTACATTTGAGGTGAAAGATGAGAGTGTCGGAAGAATGGATCGAAATGCCGGATAGAGTTGCCTGTCGAGTGGGGTGGTAGTTTAGGGATGGAGTGGTGAACTCTGCACAGGGTAGAATGCCAAAGAATGCTAATAAGAACATGGATTCTAGAACTTTAACGATGTGCGTGGTAGCCCGTGCGGAGAGTAGTGATACAGCAGGCGAGGAGGACTGAGGTGAGGGGCAGGCGTTTAGCCTTAAGTAGACCTTTCATTAACATGCTGATGTGTGGGTGGGACGAGGCTGGGCGCGGAGCCCCTGAGGACAGTTTAACGAAGAAGTTGATACCGCCGATGTAGAACTGGATGGTGGATGATTTTATCTTGAGAATAGAATGGGCGAATGTGAGGAAGTCAGAGAGTGGCAGGATGTCGGGTGTAGGGAACGAGAGGTTGTGTGTGGCATGGAAAGTTCTGAAGCAATTCCATCAGTTCAGGTATGATGAGAGTGTTCGCGAAGCATCTTGAGAAGAGGTGACCAGATATTCCAACTGCGGGGTCAGTTGAAGATGGTGGCTGAAAACGGTGGGACTGAAGTCGCTGGTGCCAATTGTCTGAATCTCTGAAACGAGAAACGAGATAGTGAGTCGGCAGCTGAGTTTTCATGGCCTGGGATGTGGGAGGCTCGGATGATGAACTGGTGTTGGGCTGAAACCAGGGTGAGCCTCCGCACGAACTGCATGATATCTAGGCAATGCGACCACCCTTTATTGATTATGTCCACGACAGCACTTGGCCTTCTTTTTCTTTTCTTTGACCATTCGTGCCCCCAAAGGATGGCTGCTATCAGGAGTGGATACATTTCGTATATGGTGGATGAAGGTGTGAGAGATGAGAATTTGGGCAGATGTGGCTGAGAACCACTTGCCGCCGTAGTAGCCGCCAAAGCCGACGGAAGGGGCTGCGTCTGTGAACAGCTGGATGTCATCTGGTTTGGTGACGTGGTCGTCGTAAAAAGAAAGAGATGCCGTTCCAGGACTAGAGGAACTGGTGCCACAATTTAAGCTCCATCTCGCATGCTTCGCCCAGCGGAACGTGGGCGTGGAGAGATGAAACGGAAGCAGCTATGGAGAGGAGGTATGACAAGAAGGATCGACCTTGGGTGGTGATACGGATGGCATAGTTGAGGTGGGTGAGGAGTAGTTGCCGTTTGGTGCATCTGTGAGCCAGAAGGAAATTTGAAATGAGTAAGGCAATCCGGTGGATTTTCTCTGTAGGCACAGATGCTTGGAGTGAAACAGAGTCGAGGATGATGCCCAGAAATTCCAAGGAAGTGCTGAGGCCTTCCGTTTTCTCTGAGGCGAGAGGAACTCTAAGTTCGTGGAACGTGGAGGTCAGAGTGTTAAGACCGTGTGATGGGGGTGAAGATGGGGGTGTAACGGTGAGAAAGTCGTCAAGGAGATGGGGGACATATGGGATTTTCTAGTTGTTTGTCAGGATCCAGCATAGTGCTTAGGATAAAGAGTAATATATTTTTGGGCTGCTCTTGCACCCAAAGGTCAAATGCACTGCAAAGTAGTATGCGCCCTACCAGAGGGCACTGAAAAGACCCCAAAAGTCGGGGTGGATGTGAAGGACTTTGAAAGCTCTGGTGATGTCTGCCTTGGGCAGCCAGGCTCCTTGGCCAGCTAGGCGGATGAGGGAGATGGCGTGATCGTTTGTTGTGTACTGCATGGAGAAGTCTGGGCTGGGAATTAGGCTGTTAATGCTTGGGACGGTCGAGCCATGGGGGGATGAGAGGTCTATGATTAGTCTCTTTTTTCCTGAATATTTACGAGTGGCTGTACTGATTGGACTGATTCTGAATGTTGGGAAATATGGAATGGAAAATGGGCCGATCATGAATGTTTCTTTAACTTCCTCATCCAGGAGTTTGTCGACTATGTCGGGCTCAGAGACAGCTGACCGCAAATTGTGGCATGTGTCAGAGGAATCTGGCATAACCTGGGTGGAAGCCGTGTGTAAAACCTTGGATGAGGAAGTTAACGAACTGGCGGTCTGGGTGATTCTTTAAGGCAGTAGCAAGAGCATTGATTTTAATCGAGGTATTGAGATACTTAAACAAGCTGTGCTTGGTAGGGTTATGAGGACAAGTTGGTCTGGAATGGGCTCCGCTGCAGAAAGAGCAGTTGTGGAGGAATCAACAACTTGAAGCACCGCATCTTAAGTCGTTGAAGTTATTACAGACCATTCTCCTGCCCTGGTGGAGGACTGGTCTTCTTCTCTTATCCACGCCTTTGGGAAGAAGACCGAAGGGGGTCGGCTGGGTGTTGGTTTCGGGGTGGGCAGGCTGCAGAAAATGGCGGGGCTCTGTTTATTTGGAGCTGAGGCGCAAGGCAAGGGATATGTGGTATGTGTAAAATCCGTAACCGCCGGACTGCAAGGCCAGATCGAGGAACAGTGACAAGTAGTCATCCAGTTCTGACCTGCGGTCGGGAAAAGCAGAAGAAATAATATCATGGTAAAGAAAGAATGTGAAGGCGAATTCAACCGTTGTGAGTTCCTTGGTGCAGGTAGTAAATGGCTATTTCAGTTCGATGGGATCGAGTGAAGTTTGCAGTTCCCTAGGGCACTGAGGATAGCATGTGGATGGCTGTATAAGTTCAGCAAGGTCGACGTAGTTACTGGCGAGGATCTGTTGCCTGAGCGTGGGTGACACAGGGGATGGTCAAACGTATACAACTGGACGCACAGGGGGTAGTGCGGTGGCTAAAGTGAAGCTGTTAGGTGGAGGACGATGAGTGGGAAAGGCACTGAAACCCGTTGCCTCATCCTTGACCCCAGTCTGTTAAGAGACTTTTACTCGCAGTACCCCGAGAAGCCTCGTGGCATCCCTTGAAGGGGGAGTACTGTGAGGGTTCTGTGTTGGTGTTTTTGCCCTGCCTGTTTTTCCTCGCCTCTTTGTTCCTTCCCCTCTGCAGGGGCTTGGCTGACGGGGCTGACGAGGCACACCTGCAGCCGTCCAATCAATACCACCTCTATATATACACCTGGTCTTGGCCCCTCTCCCTGCCAGATAATTTCGTCTTGTCGGTAGAGCTGACCATGTTCTCCTCATGAGTTTTTGCTGCAGCCTTAGGTTTTGCCCGCTGTGTTGACATATTTCTTCCTTGTGTGCCTTTTTAGTTCTTTGTGCCTCGCCGCCTCGTGCCTGAGTTCCTGAGTTTACCCCGAGCCACGTCGTTGCCTGAGTTCCTGAGTTTTCCCCGTGCCTGAGCGTCTCTGGCGGTTGAGTTTCCCTGCATGTCTCGCCAGCCACTTGTTGCTTTTTACTTGTGGAGCTTTTTGTTAAAATAAACATTTTTCGCACCTGCCACTCCTGCCTGTCTCTGCTTCGGGGTCCAGCTGTCAGTAGGGCCGTAACATATATGCCTGCATCATGTCCACCTCCTATACCCCTCCCCCAATCATGATAAATTAAGAAATGTATCATGATTGACATACTTACAAAGTTAAATATAAAGGAATTGTGTATATATCTATGTGATTTTTTTTTTTTTTAATATACTTTTATCTTTTTTGGGGAAAATTTGTTTAAATGTATGGTCTGTGGTTAGAAGTTCCATGTTATTGCACTTGTACTCACAATATTGACCATCCCCAAAAAACTTTTAAAAAGCTCTATAATTGTGAAAACAGATTTAAAATAAAAAAGAAGGGATATAAAAAAACAATGCATGAAGTCAACGTGAAACAATATTGTTGGGTGTGTTTTCTTTCACCCACCAGGTAACACCCTCAGAGGTAGTGTTAAATGCAACACTACCACACATGCTCTGGTATGTTTTACTTTGTCTAAAAAAAAAAAAAAGAAAAAAAAAAAATAGCAATTTTGATGCTAGCGCTAAAGTGCCCCTGCACAAAACGAAACTATGGTAAATCTTAAAAGTGCCTCTTTCGTTGTGATTATGCATTTACACAAAGGTTTGACTCACAAATAAAGCCTCGGTTTGGCGAGAGTTTCACTTTAATGCTCGGGGTCCTTAGAACGTTTGGTGTTGTAAAGTCCAACAACTAACTGGATGACAGTTTGTTGCTGTCCAGCAAGTGAGGCCTGCCTTCTTTGCGCCTGCTCACGATGTCGAAACAAAGATATAGTTACACCCCAAGCGCAAGACAAAATCCATGTTCAGTGGGAGAGTTCAAGGAGACACAGTCAGTGGAATCCACATCAACACTAAACTCGTCCAACACAGTGGCAGTCTTTCAGAGCTCATTAAACTCTGAGCAAATACTTAGAAATGAAACTACAACACATGTGTTTAGTGCAAAACCAGTAAAAAGCATACAGAAACACAACTGAGACCTGTGATGAACGTACAGTAATTGTTCACGTTGACTTTTCAGAATCCTGGAGATGCAAGTATCAATCTGAAGTTCAGGCCTGCCATTTTGGACAAAATCTGCCCGAGATAACGCTACATACTGGAATATATTACATTAAGGTTGGAAAGACAGGCTTTTGCACACATTTCAGAGTCAAAGAGACAGGATGCTGCAGCAATCTGGACACATGAATCCAGTCCTAAAATATATCAAAACAAGATATCCACAAGTTACCACCGTGCACTTTGGTCTTATGATCCAAGTAAACAGTATAAGAACAAGAAGAATTTTTTTCCCTATGTCTTGTATCCCCCCCTACACTGGGGTTTGAAAGTGCAACATGGAACTTCTTATCCACTTCCCACGGTAAGGGTGCACTAGACGGCATTAGCAGAACAGTGAAAAGAACATCTGACAACCTGGGGCCTCATGTATCAATGTTGCGTAGGCACAAAAACGTGGCGTACGTCATTTTCCACGCCATTGTTCAAATGTGTAAAAAGGGAAATGACCGTGGAAATGTGCTGAGCCCCACGCCAGCTTCATGGCTAGCGTATGCACGTTTCTACAGCTATTGTTCCTTTTGCGACACGTAGAGGTGATGCTGGGAAACTGTTAATTATGTGAAAACAATAAGTCCTCAGAGTAATGTGCACATCAGAGACACATTAATGGACAATTAACACACACGTGTTTGCAATCATATGGATGGATATGAAAGGCAAAGTGATGAAAAAATGGCATTAACAATGGCAGCCTTGGCCTAGTTAGAAGACATCGCAAATGGTAATATCAGACGTGAGAGGGTGTTTAGAGAA
>CAEMYA010000024.1:68173-114046 GCA_903131615.1 Diplodus sargus
TCACTCACTCAGGGCAGAGGAGGTGATTCTCGTTCAGTAGTACTGTTAAAATTAGCGCTGTGTTGCTAATATCCGTGTAGCATCTTGTTAAGTGATTTTACTGTGCACAGAGGACACTTTCATCATATAATAGTTTTAGTGCATGTATACCACTCAAAGCAGCGCTGCGTCTCCTGCGAATGATTGTGTACTATAGTCCATGAACGCACCGTCCCTCAGTAAGTGAACGTGAACCTCAGGGCTGAATCATGAACTGAATGACAGATCGTTTGGCTGTTTATCAGTTCAGGGAGTTGGAGAGCACTGAACGATTCGGTGAACAAATCTTTTGAACGAATCATTTTAATGAACTGATTCTAGAGATTCAGTACAGTAAAAAGAACTGCCGTTCCCATCACTAGTGCCCACACAGGTGCTGACCACTCTGGGGTTTCTGGCAACAGGAGCCTTCCAGGGGGAACTGGCTGACCGTTCAGGAGTGTGCCAGTCCACTCTGAGCCGAGCCATGCCAGCTGTGTGGGACAGGGTCATAAGAATGTCATCCAGGTACATCAAATTCCCATACAATGCTTTTGAACGTGCCAACATTAAAGCGCAATTTGCAGCAACAGCCGGTTTCCCTGATGTAATCGGAGCTATTGACAGCGAACATTTTGCTATAAAAGCGTCATCACAGGATGAATTTGTTTTTGTCAACAGGAAATATTTAATTCAATTAATGTTCAAATAATATGTGATGCGCAAATGCAGCTCACCAACATCGAGGCAAGGTGGTCTGGTTCAATGCATGACTCGTTCATTCTTACCAAAAGCATGGCTGGTAACAGGCTGGAGGTTGGCACGATGCGCGATGGGTGGCTTCTTGGTGAGTAAATAATTTATCCGTTTAATTGCGCCCCGAATGTAAACCAGCACAATGCCCATTTGGGCACGTGCATTCAAATATGTGTATTTGTTTTTTCCCTGGTGAAAATAGAGCGGCAGAGCTATCTAACAAGCCCTTTATTGTCTACTTGTGTTCACTATTTGTGTCAATAAACATTATTGCGTTGCAAACCTCTCCAATGACATTGATAATTTGATCTCGAATTGCTCTCACAATTTCCTCCTGTTATTCCAGCACAGCTTGTGTGAGGACACGGCCAGTCGGGCGGACGTCAGCAGCTGGGGTTGAGTTGCCGGGGAGCATGCTGGTGGAGCCGGAGGAGCCGGTGGAGACGCCGGGGAGCATGGTGCTGGCGGATGTGCCGGTAGAGACGCCAGGGCGCGCGGTGCCGGTGGAGGTGCCCTCTTCTGGCTTATCGTCTATTCAGAAATAATGATGATAAAAAAATGAAGTAATTAAACATGAGTCAATGTGTTTATATCCTGGCAACTTTATGCACAAGCATCTGTAATGTGAGCAGCCTATTGTACGACCAGTATAATGACAACATTTCTGAGTTTAACATATTGGGGATGATCTGTGTCGCTTTCATGGGCCCCCACATCTCCGGTTAGAGCTGTGTCACCCACAATAGCCGCCACTCTCTGATCAAAGGGGATCAGTTCCTCCCCTCCTGTGCCCCCGCCCGTTGCGGTCACGCTTCGGCGGTGGGCCGAAATCCTCCGCTTCACCTCCACCTTCACGTCGGATCATTTTTTATTTATTTCAGTGAGTGTGCGCTGCTCCGACCCCACAGCGTTCACTGCCGTACACACACGCTCCCACTCAAATGTCTTTTTTTAGGTGTTTATTCCTGACGAGAGGCTACCAAATAATACAGCTGTTCGCGTCTTGACTTCATTTAATAGAGTTTAGAGCTCAGATTTGGTGAAGTTGCTCTTCTTCCCTTTACTCGTGGTGTAAATCTGATGGTGCAGAGAGGGGAATCCCCGTTGCAGGCCCTCTTTGAATTAATTTGCATATTTAAATGGGGGCGTGGACAGGGAGGAGTTTAGTACTTCTACATGTGTGCTCAATTCCACGTTGATTAGGAGGTACAAAGGAAAAGTGCTTAGTACCATGCATACGCACACTTTGATACATCTGATTTTTTTTGTGTGTATGACAGTTTCTGGATTCTGACGTACGCTATGTTTCAGTAGGAAATCCACGCAAGTCTTAGTGCATGAGGCCCCTGTTCCTGAGAGGAAATTATGTAGGGAATATTTTGAGATAGGGCGTGTTTTCCACATTTTTGCTATTTTCTCTGAATATGCATGATCTTGTTAAAAAAAGGTGGGAATATTTGGGTGACTGGTATCTATGAGTCATTAAAATGTGATGTGGATCCAAACAAAAAGCAGATTGGAATATGTTGTATGTGATATTGCATTAGGTTTGATTGAATTAAAGAGGACTATTAGCCCTGGTGGAGGTGTGTGCCATTGTAGTTGTGGCTGTATTATTCCAGTATTCCAATCCTTTACATGTTTCATATTTACCTCATGAATATTGAGCAAGTTGTGCAGGTAGATTGGAAACTGATTAATTTAAAATGATGTAAAATGGCCATTAGAGTTTGGCGGAGGTAATAAATGATTTTTTGTGTGATTGCACGGGAGACCTGACAAGAAATCCCTGGGGAAATCTAAGTTCAAGTCAAAAAGTGCATGCATTACAGTGAGAGTGGATGGTAAATTTGGTAGTAATTATTCGCAATACAGTGTAGCACCAGTTAATTTAGTAACTTGGGCAGGATGGGGTGGAGGGGCCATGCTAGAGTAGTGGTGTGTCTATAGCAATTCATGCAGTTGATCCCCTTGTGAATCTTTTCTGTCACTGATCCCTTTCACATGCGCACAGATGAAGGAAATTGCATTAAGCATTCAATATTCATACTCCCTGTTCACCTCCTCTCTCTCTCTCTCTCTCTCTCCACCGCATTTTCGCCTCCTCTGATTTGTACCCCATAGTGGTGGAATGAGGTGTCTGTTCCCCCTACATGCCATTTTGATGTAGTGTGAAGTAACTGCTGGTTGGGCTTTGCTGCACTTGCTGATGAATACAAACTGAGGGTGAAGCAACAGGCGGCTCAAGGTCACCTGGGAGGATCATTTCAGAATGTGGTTTCATTGTTTATCTAGTAGTGAGAGAAAGGATCTAGATTACAGAGCTGAATGAATGCTCCCCATCCATCCACCGTTGACAACTCAATCATGGCTCTGCCTTCATGCTGTACTTGAGATTCTGAGGTGATCTGATCACTCAGATCTACTTCTGGTTATATCCATTAAATTCAAAAACTAATACAACAGCAGTTTTCTCCAGTATATGACCTATGTTCGTGAAATTGGTGTTCACAATTTGCTCATAACATATGTCTAATTGGCATTTGATTGTGATTCACTAACATAGTGAAGTCATGTAAATAATGTAACTGCAGTTATGTACTTTATGTAGTAATAGTAATAGTAGTTTTAATACAAACCAAAGTGTTTTCTTAAACCTAACCAAACTTGGACCGTATGTTTTTTTGGGAGTCACTGGCAATCAACCTATTTAGGTATGAGGATGTGTTGCTCCATGCACATTGAGGCAGGTAATACAATCCTTTCAAAAGGCCACTCCGAGACTGTTACAATATTATATTCACATACAGTTATGTTGCCCCACCATGGATAAAGGCAATAATCCATTGGAAAATGTGACCTTGTATTAACAATATGAGTCCACAGCCACACTGACAGATATGAGAGACTACACTCAGCAATGCTTTGAGATAGCAGCTAGTTTGAACAACCGAGTTTGAAGGACTCTTTTAAATGTTGAGATGGTTTCAGCCCTAAAGAAGGGGGGGTGCGCTAGTAAACCACCATTACTAGACCTGAGCACACTGGTGTGGGGGTGGTGGGGGTACTGGAGGAAATCAACAAGATAGGATGGAGGCAAAACACGTTTTCTCTGGTGTTGTGGAAATTCTCCTTTGTGAGGTATAGAGTTGCTAAGTCTCAGCGTATGAACCAGCTCTCGTTTATTTCACGCAGCGTGGAGAAGAAGGCAAGAGCGTTCTCTGCCGAACTCTAAATTGATATCCCTTAAGTACAGTCAGAGTAGGAGGTTACCTCAATTTACAACAATCATAAAACATTTTCTTTACATAATGATGACTCTTTGATCTTTGGGTGTATCCTGTCTTCCCTGGACAGTGATCCTTTGATGTAAACAGATGTGACAGCAAATGTCATTTTATCTAAACTTGTGTATCTTCCCATGTGGGGGATTTGTCCCCATTTGTGGCTTCTTTTGTCACCTCAAACAATGTGACATTCTCCCCTCCTCCTGTCTTTACAGCACATTGGATCACGAAGAGGAAGACTGTAATTTTCTTACATCTGGTCTCTAAATATATAAGCTGGTCCTCCCTGAGCATGTCAACTCCCAGAATGAGGAATACAAGTGATTCCTGCATGGTCTCTGCAGCCCACCCACTGGTAACACGGCGCTCCTACAGGCTTTCCAGATTCAGCTCCTTTGTTACATAACGAAAGGAGTCATTTACATAGGCAGGCCTCCTATGCGCGATGATAAGAGATATCCGAGAGGGGGGCGTCCATCCTCGAGATGAAGTTCGGTGTGTCCAGCAGTAAGATAGCAGTGTTTCACACTTCACATCGGACTGCTTCAGTAACGAGGGTCAGTTCAAAGCTGGCTTTGCCTCGACACTGACCCTCGTAAAAGGATCAGTCCCAACCATAGCAGATCCAGCAATGGCACCTGAGCCACAGGTAAGTGTCGCCACGGTTTGATAGTATATACAGTTGCCTAGAGTATGGTGAAGTCCGCTGGAAATTGGCTTACTAGTTTTGGTCCGCTATGCAATGGCGTTTGAAGATAGTTTAATGTTGATAATATTACGATGGAGCTCAGTCACAGTGAAAAGCCTGGAAACGTGCAGACTGGAGACAGAGACGATGCAAACAATTTCCAAGAGTTTTGAGACTGTGTTGGAGACAAACACAGCTTTCGCTAGCTGTTAGCCATTAGCTACATGGCAGTAACTGTAACAACACATACTAACATACTAACAATATTCAGACACACTAACCATTCTGAAACGTCCTGCTGCCGCCACAGAGTCTGTACTTCTTCAGGAGCCTCTCCTTCTGGGTCCGATTCTGGGTCAAACTGGTTCGGTTGAACGGAAAAATCTCTGCGAGCCATAGCGATACATCCACCATAAACATTTGCGCATGCTGCCATTAGCATAAGGGGAAGTAGCAGGCAGGGCTCTCCAAGTAGGCGTTGATAGATGGAGCTCACTAGCATTTAAAGGTGCAGACACAGAAACGGACTGCTCTGAAAAGAGCTCTGTAGAGCGACTTTTAGACAGCTGGAATTCAGGACCAGGGATGGGTTTGGGGCAATGCATATCGTAAACAGAGATTTTGGACTTCTGACAGCTGTGTGAAATTGATGAAAAACAGTATAATATGGGACCTTTAACAAGTAACTTTTCCTTTTGTCTATGAAGTGATTTCGGTGATGTCACGTGAAAACATGTAAACAATGTGGATTTCTGTGAACAGTGAATCGCGATCTCAAAACTTTCTAGATGATAGGAATAGTTTAATACAAATTCTGTGAGATAAACTGTGATTATAGGAAGTGACGCTGTTAGCCCGATAACAATCACATATCTAAAACAGCAAGAGGACATAAATGCAAATTTCAGGACACAAGTAAACAGTGGCCGTTTCTCCTGTCTTGGAAGTTCTTACTTTCCCACTTCACCACCCTGACTGCTGTGGACCTGTACACCAGACTGAAGGAAGACTTGGATAAAAAGGGGAAGAGGTTCCTGGAGTTCTTCAGGAGCTGTTCTGAAAGACGCTTTGAAGGAAGACTGAGAGGGCACTGATGGTCTTGCAGGGATGCTGGTGATGATGACACATTTCAAAGAAGCAGAGGATGCCCTTCTTCTCCTTGCTGATGTAAGTTATCACTATTGGTCTTCAATAACTCTTACTGTAAAGAGTTCTTTTTTATTGTGAACACTTGGCTCTTGCAGTATTTCAACCACTCACAATTTTTTTTTCTTTTTTTTTTACCACTTTGTGGCTCGTGCCTTGTTGAATTAATCAGATAAATGTGCATTGGAATGCTGATCAAAATGTTTAAATGATTTAATTGCTATGTATTGCCACTTTCTCATGGTACTAGATTGTCACAACTGTACTCACAGTAGATAGTGACCTTTAATTTTACTGTAGCTTGTCGTCATAGCTATGTCCACCACTCTGTTTAGGAGAGCTTTAAAGAACAATGACAATGTCTGGAAATAATCTATTTCACCCCTAGGGTCCAACAAAAACATTACTGTTAACAGCATTGATTCAATACACATTTATAATGGCTATTTTAAAAGTTTGTTAATGACATTAAGGATCTTCTATGCAATATAGGCGAGTCCACTCTAAAACAATGAAAGTAGTCAGTGTTTTCTGTGCTTTTGTTAATCTAAATTCTAATACTCATAGGTGACAACAACTCCTGCCGATGCAGAGGAACAGTTGGTCCTTCCCAGCACCCCAAGGCTCATTGCACTACGTAAAACTGTCACGACCCACAGATCGTGATCCGGGCCTCCTGCTCAGTGTGTGTATGTGAATGTAGTTTCTGCTTTCTTTTGTTCTCTTATGAGGTGCTTGGTGTGTTATTGTTTTGGTGTCTGCCTCTGTGCTGTGCTCTCTTCCTCCTTTTCCTCTCGAAGCCACTGGTGGGCGTGGTTGTGGAGGATCCTGCCAACGCACCTGCAGCTCATCATCCTGCAATCAACTCGCCTACATATACCCGGACCAACCTTCCAGACCATGCCGGATCATTGAATCAGTTCGTGTGAGAAATGCCAGCCAACTCTGAACTAACACTTGTGTTAAGTGTTTTGCTAAATCTTGTTCTCCCTGTCTCACCTCAGACCACCAGTCCTGAGCCTGAACACAGTCTGCCAGCCTGCATATAGGGCTATGTGGTCCCTGTGCGAACAGAGCAGGAGCTTGGTTCGCATTGCAAGCAGTAAGTCAGACCTGTTCCCAGTGCATGTTGGACTCCGGCAGGGCTGCCCTTTGTCACCGGTTCTGTTCATTATTTTTATGGACAGAATTTCTAGGCGCAGCCACGGGACGGGGGAGGTCTGGTTCGGGAGCCACTGGATTTCACCTCTGCTGTTTGCAGATGAAGTGGTCTCGATCGGAAAAAGGTGGCTTGATCCCTCCGGGTTGGGGGAGTGCTCCTGCCTCAAGTGGAGGATTTTAAGTATCTTGGGGTCTTGTTCACGAGTGAGGGAAGGATGGAGCGTGAGATTGACAGGCAGATCGGTGCAGCGGTTGTGGTAATGCGGTCGTTGTATCGGTCTGCAGTGGTGAAGAGAGAGCTGAGCCGAAAGGCAAAGCTCTCGATTTACCGGTCAATCTATGTTCCTACCCTCACCTATGGCCATGAACTTTGGGTCATGACTGAAAGAATAAGATCCCGGATACAAGCGGCCGAAATGAGTTTCCTCCGCAGGAGATAGGGTGAGGAGCTCTCTCACCCGGGAGGAGCTCGGAGTAGAGCCGCTGCTCCTCCACATCGAGAGGAGCCAGCTGAGGTGGCTCGGGCATCTGCATCGGATGCCCCCAGGATGCCTCCCTCAGGCCCAGGACAAGCTGGAGTGACTATGTCTCTTGGCTGGCCTGGGAATGCCTTGGGATCCCCCCGGAAGAGCTGGAGGAAGTGTCCGGGGAGAGGGAAGTCTGGGTGTCCCTGCTCAGGCAGCTGCCCTGCGACCCAGCCCCTGATAACGCAGAAGAAGATGGATGGATGGATAGATTTAGTAAAATTGCTGTCTTTTCCCTTCTTCAAGGGTGGTGCCCCGAGGTGATCTAATGCAAATTGGATTATATTATTTATCATAATTTATAATAATCCCAAATAATCATAAATTTTTATTGATAGACAAATTTAACCTAAATCTCCCTTTTATTGCTGCATAAACATTATTTTATTGTGCCTTGTGTAATGCCATGTGCAACAGTGTGGTCTGCTAACAAATGGATGCTGTCCATAGAGGGCCGTGTTGTAATCCCACATTAACCTCCCATGCTGGATTTCATAACTGCCTTGGCTGTCTTATTCGCCAGTTTCTATGTATTCAATATTGAATATCAGGTGGAAGCAGTCACAACACTGGAATTTGTTCAGAGGTATTGCCAACAACATTCTAACTTAACTTTGAACTACAAATATTTGGAAAAATCCCAGAATACCTCATAGTGGTGAAAGAATATTAATTTGTATTCCAAGATGAAAACACAGAATCAGAGAAATGTATACGTACAGTTATGTTCATTAAATGAACATAATTGCTCTAGGGCAATACATGTCTTATGATCAAATCTCAACTCAGCATCTAAGCCATTTCTATGTTTTAACAGTTAGGAGGCACCTTGACAAAAAAATACTTGACTCTTAAAGTTCATATCCATTCAGGTTGATCCTAACCCTGAACTACATATTTTCCATATAATTATCAAATGTAAGTTTTATCTTTCTGTAAACTTCTTGATCTGTCCTGAGAGTACTTCTGTTGAACTGATGTGCTCATCAAACTGGCCAAGAGATATACTAACTTCCATTTTAATTTCTATTAGGTTCCTTCCCAGGATCAATCCGAATTCTGGCAAGTGCACATCCAAGGTCCAGAGAAGCTGGAAAACTAGCAGAACTGTAAAGCGAAAGATATCTGATATGAGTCCACGCGTCATTTCCTTCATGAATGCCTTCTCTGCATTTGACTGGCAAAACAACTAGATTAAGGTGAGGTTCTGATAATAGCCATCATATCCATGAAAATTAGTTTGGTTTTTATTTGTCAAAGTTTTGAGATCTTAATCTAAATAATGTTTAACTACTTACCACTGAAGAAAGAGTGAGCACTAGTTAAATTCCCTTTATTAATCTGGTATCCTTTCAAAAAAGTTACACATTTACCCTTAAGGACATGTCCTCTCAAAACAACTGCTCTAAAAATGTATCAGGGGGCTTAAGTAACCAGGAACACTGGCCAGGTGTTATCACTTGTTTTCACCTCACCTCCACCAAGCTAAGGACCTGGAAGAGGAAGAAAAACATCCACGGTACCTACAGCACACAGAACCAGGCTCATGAGCCATCACTGTACGAACGAGTGTGTGAATTAGTATATGCTTTGAGTGTTTGGTAGACCAGGCATATCCATCTACCTTCTGCCAAATTAAGAGGTGGTTTCTTTTTTTTTATTATTTAAAGTACAAGCAACATTGCTCACAGCATGCACCAGCATTAAGAGCGTACAGAAATGGCTTGACTGAGTATAAATTGTTATCTTTGAAAGCTGGAGTCCCTGGAGCGCAATGGATTTAACCATGGTTAGTCATATTAGAAATGCATCATATAGTCATATGATTTATCATAGAACCCATGCTGATTTATCAAATCAGCCTGCATAATGATCCTGCGAATTGGCTCAGGACATCTTCTCACATCACTCAATATCCTCTAGACTACCTGTCATCAAAGCTGT
This sequence comes from Diplodus sargus, assembly GCA_903131615.1. Taxonomy (NCBI): domain Eukaryota; kingdom Metazoa; phylum Chordata; class Actinopteri; order Spariformes; family Sparidae; genus Diplodus; species Diplodus sargus. The sequence continues at coordinate 77,698 of CAEMYA010000024.1, forward strand.
AATCAGTCATCAGTATGTACTGTAAATGTGCCCATAATACATTTCACCCTCATTGCTCATCCTTTGTCCATCTTTAATTAATTAATTAATTAAATCATATCTACAATATTGTACTTTCAGCCATCCTGCTCACCAATGCTCCATCTCTGTCAGGTCTTTACCTACAAAGCGAGCCTGAAGGACTGCCTGCATAACAGTTCGCAATTTGCACTGAAATGAAAGAAGCCCCAGTGAAAGATCAAACTCATGAAAACACAGTGTAGATGGGCCAAACTCATCCAACTTTCTGACAATGATTCCTTTACTAAATACAGAAAAAACAGCAATTACCCTAACAGGCTAGTTGCACCGGCTGTGTAAGCAGTGTGTGGCGAAACATTTTGCTTTTCCTTTCGGCATCAATGTGAACAGGCTAGAGCAGTCCAACAGCCAGTGTGAGCAGCTTGTCTTGCACACAAGTCAAGTTAGGCTGCAGCATCCTCTTTCTTTTCTTTTTCTTTCTCTACCTCCATCACCTCCTTCTCTTTCCTGCTTCCATGCCCTTTCAATGGGTGTGAAGGAAAATCACATCATCATATTAATTGATAATTATCAAAGGCAACTTCCATGTAAAATGAGAGGGCAGGCAGGAGCCTTGCTGCAGCATTAATGCTGCCTGTGTGGACGCAGCCTCCAGGCACTACACAACCTGCCAGTGTGGACACCCTAACCCAAGGGAGTAGGTTTGATTTTGAGATTGGTGGGGACACAAAAGTGTTCCAAGGCAGCACTCCTGAAAGTTGACGTTTTTTTACATTAGCAATAATAATTAACGTAATGCAGATATCATAGGTTAAAGCAACTAATGAAAGACAAGGAGGCAACTTCGAAGAGTTCTCATCTTTACTCTTTAGTGTAGGGCTGTAGTGAAACTGTGCATCATACTGTCAGTTAACAGCCTACTGTCCATCAACAACATCGGAAATACATAAATGCAATACAACATTGCAAATAAAAATAAATGAAATGTAAATGTGTTTGTCACTTATACTGAAATACAAGCAGATTAGTGTAAAGCCCCAAACACATGCCTACGCCCGGTCTGTAACAGAAATGAACTGCTGGCAGATTTCTGTCAGGTCAGTATTGGCCAGTTTTCCCTGATGGACATGGCACACAGCAAGATTGTTCAGTCATACTTGTGTCATGGTGGTTCTAAGCCATGTTTTAAGTCTCGTAAGAGCACTGAAACTTCTTTCAGCCTCAGCTGATGAAACTGGGATGACTAAAAGCAGCCTAACAAGGGATTCAACTTGATCAAACAAGCCTCTCACTTCATATAGACTTAATATAAAGCTCTGATTTTAAAGCCACGTGGGTGAAGCTTTGCCATTCAGATCATCATCACACATACATTTGTAACAGTGCTGAATCTCATGATAACATATCCATCATAAATTTTAACCTCACCTGTGAATTTCCAGCCTCTTTCAGCTTCTCCTCCTCTATCTCCTCCAGCCTCTCTTCCTTCATCTGCTCCAGCCTCTCCTTCTCTACCTCTTCCTGCCTCTCTTCCTCTACCTTCTCTGGCCTCTCCTCCTCCATCTCCTCAAGCCTCTCTGCTGTCTGTCACCTTAAGGTGGGTACACACAACAGGATTTTTCAAACCTTCACAGATTAGGAGACCTCACACTTGATGATAACAAAAGACAGATCGCACAAGATCTCTCTCTGCTGATCTTATAATGTGTGGTGTTCTCTGTAGTGCACACCACACACTAATCGATTCTTCAGCAGAGTATCAGGTTCTTCATGCTCAATATTACAAATCTCGCGTGGTCAAACGTGACTTCAGTGTAAACAAACATGGCGGACGAACCGGAGGATGCAGTGGTGGTTGTTTTAGGCCTATTACTGGCTGAAAAAAACAAAAACAAAACAAACGACTATGGAAAAAGTCATGGAGACGGCGAGAGTGTGGGCTGTAAATCTTACAGTGCGAGTTAGAGGTGAGTAAAAATTGTCACTAGTATTACAGATAGCTTCGAGAGTGTACCCGCCTTCACAAAAAATATGTTGATGCATGCCATATGAACAGATACATTAGGGATACAATGATCATAGAGCTTGATGGTGAAGTTATTGCCTGAGCAAAAAGGCTTTTGCTAAATATTAATATTACTTAATATTAATTGATTATATTTTATAATTATAAAATCACATGATCATCTAGAATGTGAGGTTTTATTGTATTTCCACCACAAAGTTTCTTCATTTGTGTTTTTAAACCATCGCTCACTTCTACAAATACATGAAAATAAGAAATAAAAATAACTTTAAAAAAGTGTATCTCTTTGGCATTAAATATTCTCTTTTATTCAACATCTGTATTGTTGATCCTCTACCTATACACCCTTGAAGCAACTTACACTTTGACTCCTACAGAAGTCTCTAATATCCAGTTTTCTTTTCTTTGTCATCCTTCAAATCCTACACAGCACACACGCACGCACACACTTACACGCACGCAAACAGACACAAACACAAATGTAAATGACATCACTGATATTAAAATCCGTCTAGCTGACGTGATCCAGGAAAAACAAATGCGGAACATGTTTGGCAACTTACACTCGCAGTCGCAGATAACATGCACTGTCTCTCATCCGCTCCAACTAGCAGGTTGCATTTTGCTTTTACAAGCAGAAGGAGTGACAGCGGGGACAGCCAATCACATGTAAGTTAGCGAGAAACTGGCAGCTGATCAGGGAGCGATATTTAGGTTAGAGGTGGGACTTCTAGCAGAGACCGACATTTAACCTTTGTGTGCCATAATCACTGACTAAACACTACGGACAGTGGTTGTATTGATAGTGACTACACAGTAGCGGCCGAATATTGGTAGGGACGTGTCCCTAGCATCCCTACCCAATTCTACGCCCTTGCCCTAACCCTAGAGCATACACTAGGCGCACTAGGTGTACCAAAGGAAAACATGGTTTTGCTGGCAAAATGTTTCTAGCTGCTACCAGACACATTGTGTAGCAACAAACAACCACATACAGTATGTATTCATGAAGTGGATCACATGATTGTCAGCCCCTTCCCTACTGCACTCAAACTTAGTTTAAGCATGCAGAGAATCTTCTCACACCAATGTCATCAGCCGGGCTTGAAAATGACAGGTAAAAGGGATAGTGCCCCTGGAATCATGTTAAAGTTGAGCGTCCCTTTTATTTTGTAATACCATTACATATTTTATCATGTTCAGTCACTTAAAAAAAATAGATCTTGGCAATATAACCACATGTTCTAATCTACCTACTCACCTTCTCACATTGCTCTCTCTCTCTCACCTTCTCTCCCTCTCTAGCCTTCTGGGAAATGTAGTAAAGTATTATTAAAACCTTTCACTGGAACCTGGCTGTCAACCAAAGATTGTTTGTTTGTATTAAAAAAAACAAAAAAAACAGACCTTTCTTTGCTGCCATACATGAAATTGAAAAATGCGCTTTATGTCTCGTCTATTTATAAGGCCTTGAAATTCATATGGTATCAAGCAGAACAAAGCAGAAACAGATATAACGAGACAAAATGTGGGAAGTTGTCATCAGCTCAAGTTATCTTGACCCCGCTTCAGTCTCCTATGGCCCTGTGTGTCCTGGCCAAATTAGGGCCCTAAGCATAATTTTTATATATTGAATATTTTGAGCCCCCCCTCTCCCCCATTACAAAATGGAATTTGCATCATGAAATGCCATTTAGGTCTACAACCTTTATTAGGTTGGTCTCACCTGACCAGAGCATCTTCCTCCACATGTTTGTTGCGCCCCCCACATGGCTTGTGGCAAACTGCATGGCTTTGTTTCACAGTGGATCTCTTCTTGTCTCTCTTCCAATAAGGCCCGATTTGTGGAGTGCAGGACTAATAGTTGTCCGGTGGACAGATTCTCCCACCTGAGCTGTGAATCTCTGTAGCTCCTCCAGCGTTATCATGGCCCTCTTGGCTGCTTCTCTGATCAATGCTCTCCTTGCCCAGCCTGTCAGTTTAGTTGGACGGCCATGTCTTGGTAGGTTTGCAGTTGTGCCATACTCTTTCCATTTTCAGGTGATGGATTGAACATTGCTCTGTGTGATGTTCAAAGCTTGGGATATTTTTTCACATCCTAACTATGCTTTAAACTTCTCCTCAACTTTATCCATGACCTATCTGGTGTGTTCTTTGGGCTTCATGATGCTGTTTGTTCACTAATGTTCTCTAGCAAACCTCCGAGGCCTTCACAGAACAGCTGTATTTATGCTGAGATTAGATTACACACAAGTGGACTCCATTTACTAATTAGGTGACTTCTGAAGGCAACTGGTTGCACTGGATTTCAGAGTCAAGGTGGATGAATACTTTTGCACACCACACTTTTCTGTTTTTTATTTGTAAAGAAATATATATTTTAATTCTGAAAAAGAATTAGAAAAAATAAACATCTGCATCAACAAAGGAGATGGAAATAGTTCAGAACCTATGGAGTCGAAATGAATCTATGTAGACTGAGGGAGTGTACAAAGGTATATTTTTGGTATTGGTATATTTTCTTAATGTTTTGGCTTTCAGCCAATCCCGCCACATTCAATAGTCTCCCTAGACTGCATGAGAAGATCAGATCTGTCCTGAAAAAGAAGTAAAAATAGCTATGTGGAAGGTTTTATAATTTCAGCTTTTCTCAAAGTTCAGAAAAAAAGCCTCCATTAAGTGTAAACATCCATGGCCAAAATGTTTCACTGAGAAAACTGGACAGGAATTTTAGTAGAGGGGACTAAGTTAATAGGTTGGCTCACACGAATTACAAAAACATATTTTCAGACTTACCCCTAGAAATACTGTAGAATTATGTGGTTTTATGCGGTTTTAAAATACAGGTCACTTACATTTCTGTTGCCACTTCAACATATGGGTGGTCAAAGGAATATTGTTTGTTCGTAGCCTTGAAACTGGTAACTGAAATGTTCTACATCAATTAAAATATTTCAAATGAAATTCAATGGTAATAAATGATTTATGGAAAAAAACAGTTTCTGATGGACATACTTCATTGTCAACATTATAACTCTGAAGCAGTTTTAGAATATGATTAGATCTCAATTTTGCCTCACTTATTTTTCCTAGTGAGTTTTGTTTCTTGTTTTTCTCACCTTTCTCGAAAAGATATTGTGATTCATAGCCTGTTATTTTGTCATCTTGTTTAAGAGCTCAAATGAGAAATATTTTCACAATAAAAGCCTGCTTTAATCGCCCTGATTCTGCATCTGAGTCCTCTTTCAAGTCTAGGCCTGACAATTCCTGTGCTTTATTTACAGAAATCCAACAAGGGTTATCTACTGCCAAGATGTTTTTCTTCCAGTCATCTCCTCTCCTCTCTTGATATCTGTATCGTTCTCTACTTTTTCTTTTCCTCTGACAAGTTTTTGTGTACGCCTCTAAGGTATAGACTTTTTTCTTCCTTTAGCTCTCCTGAGGTTCATAATAAAATCTTCATTGCTCATTGGAAGCACTCCAATCTATTTTTTTTCTTTGTAACTGACTCAAGAGAGAAAAATAACCCTTATTATTATCAGGGTTTTTTTTATCCAACCTTTTCTTCTATTTCATTCTGCAGCCGCAGCAATTCAACTTTATTTCATCCTGTCTTCACTAAGGTTGAGCTGATGAGCTTGAGGTCCCTCATATTGATCTTTAAATGGATGATGAAAAAGGCCACTGCCCGTTGGTCAATTGGCCAGCCATGGCTCTATTGGCAGCGTCCTCTCTGATTACAGTCCTGGGTCTTGAAATGTAGTCCACTTGTCAGCAGGAGGAGTGGAGGCAGGGTTGGAATGGAATTGAGCTTTGTAAGTTTCAGAGCATCAACACAAAATTACACACTTGGTCATGCACAACGACATACCAAAAGCTAGATTTTGATAGACTAACTTGCAGTGGAATACTCTGAATAATGGTTAGAGGAAGACTGCAGGTTCCATTGTGTCTGTTTTGTTCATGTTTTTAGTACACACTCTCCTTTTGTCAATCTCTTTAATACATTTCATACCTTTCACATACCAAGTAATTGGGTTTGTGTTGTGTTTGTTTTGTGTTGTAAGTGCTTTTATTATGTGTTGCTGGTAAGATTTAGTTCAGTATGAGACTCCAGGAAAGACTCAGCATACCCCTGGTATAAACAGGCAATTTTGATCTACATGTGCCTTTGCATTTACACACGGTATTGGTGTGTTCTCATTACATTAACAGAGTTCTGCTCGTATTGTGATTCAATGCAAATGACATAGGTGGAGCTGGCAGAGTTGTCAGCAGACATTGGTTTATTCTTGGTCAAGGAAATTGATGCTGCATACGCGCTCTACTTAATTTTCCATTGTTGAGGATCATAAGATGTACCTTTATTGATCCCCTATTGTAAGAAAATTTAATTTGAATGTGTGAAATAGAATAAAATAAAAATTAACAGACAGGATTGCATGTTTGTTTCCGTGCTCGCTAGGTACAGCAGGAAGAGGTTTGATGTTACCTTGTATGCTGGATTTTTGCAAGAGATTGCATTAACATATGGCAAAGATCTGAACAATGCATTATGTTCATAGAAGTGTGCATATACAAAAAACATTTTAAACAACAGGAGCTACAAAGAAACAAAAGTCAAAAATGCAAATACAGAGTCTGCAAAGACTTATGCTCCCACGAACATTTAACATGTATGCATGTGACATTTTGGGCTCAAGCCCTTCTTCAGACAGATCCTAACAATTCAAGCCAGACCACGTGTGGAGGTGGTCAATTCTAGGTTTTCCTGAAGAATTTAGAAATTCAGTCATTCAACTATTATTTAAATCTTGAAAAAATCATTGCGGGCAAGCCCTAACTTTCAATGATGTCAAGAGCACAAACAAAACAGAATAGCTTAAAAAAGTGATAACAAACAGAAACAACAAACGTAATCACAGAGCGGGTAAACAGAATGGGTACATAAAAAATGATAACAGACAAGAAGCAACTTGACATAATACAATAAAACAGAGAAAAAATGTTGAAAATGATAAGAAACTGCAGACAAACCAACATCACAAAACACAAATAAAACAAAAAGTGTATAAAAGATCAACAGTAAACGACCGTACAGGACAGCATGCAGTTAAAAACAGTTAGGCTGAGTATGTAATCATAGTCATAAACTGACCCATAGGTATAACTGTACCAAGTTTTTAAATGTACTTACAAGGTCAAATGTTCCAAGGATATGGAGCACTGAAACTGAACGAAGTTTTCCCAAATTCAGGGTAATTCAGATAATCCTTCTTCTTCTTTATTCTATTTAGTTTCTTTAGAGCGTCAGATCCACTGGCAGCAAAACAGCCCCACAGCATAATACTACCAGCACCATGCTTGACTGTAGGTGAGGTGTTCTTGGGGTTAAAAGCCTCACCTTCTCTCCTCCTAACATACTGCTGCTCATTATGGAGTTTCTTCCTGATTGGGGCAGTGACACAACTGTGCCATGCACTTTTTACTTTCAAACTGTTTGTAGAGTTGATCTTGGACCTGTAACTGCTTTGAAATGGCTCAAAGTGACTTTCCTGACAAAACTGGCTCAAATCAATAATGTGTTATTTCAGATCAATGCTGAGCACCTTAAACTCCCATTGTAGTGTTTGTGGATAAGTCTAATGGCTGTATCAAACAAGTCCTATTAAAGTGGGGCAAGAACATTCACACAATCACTTGAATAAGTTAAGAGGCCATGCTACAAAGCAGAAAACGATCATTCTGATGTGGCATTCAGTTGCATTGACTCAGCGCAATCGCTTTGGTTTATTTAGTCCATAAGTTTGTTAGAAATTACAGTGAAATGCAACCTCCCCTCTCCCTGTTGGAGACAATATTTAACATGTCAGCTTGAGTACATGGAAACAACTGATTGGTTCTGAATCATGGGGTCTCCCCACTGGCTTATGATCAAATCGCATAGGGTCTCTAACGCTCAGGTGTCCCCTTCTCTGATGCTCAATCTACTTCCCTCTACGCAAATCAATGGGGCAAATAGAAATAGCAAAGGTGTGTGTACTGCTCACTATTCTAAAAATAAGGCACTTTACTGCCTGTGCTATGACCACCCTCTTCTGCTAGCAGAGTCACCTGCATGCTAGTAATTAGCCTGTTCCCAGACCTTTCAATCACTTCCCACATCTCAAATTTGATCAGCGATTGAAAAGGTGTGGTGTGCTCGATGACAGTTGATTGCCTATGTTCAAGAAATAACAGTTCCAGTCAGAGCTTTGTGAGTAGGATTTAGAATGGGGACATTATCTTACTGCAGCTGGAATACAGTAAAGAATGCCATCAAAGCCATAGAAATTGATAAGGGTGACACATTTGTACATGTTGATGTCAGTACTCTTAGGGAAACAAATGTGTAATCATAATATTACACTGGGAAAAATGCTCCAACCAGCTGACTGCACCATCCATTTTAGATAAAAGATGATGCTGATGGCAATAAAAGATTGCTTGGTTCTAATAGGTCAGGGCATAAAGGAGGCTTCCTCAAAAAGCTAACAAGAACACAATGTCAGAATGAAAACTGAAGCAAAATATAATTGCGTTCAGTCTGATTATAAGGAAGGCTCTTGGTTTGCGTATATTTCCTGGTAGTCCTTGTGATGCGAACAACCGATCCAACATATCTTTATCGTGCCACTCTTGTCAAAAACCCTTCACGATGCCTTTTTAAAGCAACCACACACAGGGAAAACATTCCAGCTTGCCCTGCGAATTACTGGTGAGCTTTATTGCTTGACTTCTTTCATCATCCTGTACAGCAGTGAGGAAGGTTTAGCAGTGTGTTGTGTTGACTTGCACTGATAACAAAGGTGTAAATGTTACTGATAGATGTCCAGATATTTTTCTCTGTTGTCTAGATTCTTTCATTAAAGGGCCAGTCCGGTGATATTCTTTAAGTCACTGTCGCTTTCGTCATCACCTATATGTGAAAACAACACAGTCTCCTGTGTGGTCATGTTACAAATGGCAAGCAGGATTTGTTGAAAACAATTTTACTTTCAAAATAGAGGTAAGGTGTGACAGGATAAGTTGAGCTGTGGCTGACGATGGTGCAGGGAGAATGGAGGATGACTGAGCAGAGCTGGACAGTGAGCAAAGGCAGAGTGGCAGGCAGGAGTACAGATGATGTATCCTGTGTCTTCTCCCATGTCTCCTGATGGTATGTTTTGGATTTTGATTTCGTACTTTGTACTTTTGAAATTTGGACTTTGTTGAATTGGTTTCGTTGCACTTTGTTTAGCTATGTTATGTTTAGCTATGTCATGTTGCTACTTTGTTTTTTGGTCTTTTAACTCCTAAAAGTTTGTTCATTGTTTTGTTTTTTTGTATCTCTCAGCTTTGGTATCATTAAAGCTCACTTTTTGTTCACTCTTATCTTGCCTCCTGTGTGTCTGCTTTTGGATCCAACCCTTTTAGTTTTCCCTTTTAACCTGTGACATCAAGTTCTTAATTCAAAACTAAGGCAGTCGTGAGTGCTCAATACGAAACAGACTGAAGCAATGAACTGGCGTTGATTGGCTGAATGACCAAGGTTTCAAGTACTGCTAGGCTGGTGAGCTGGTGGTTGGCAGGTGTGATAGCAATCAGGCCAGATGTAGGTGACAAGGTACACAGGTAGCCCAGAGGGAGAGAGACACAATCTGCATTCACCAAGAAACAGAGTGAAGCCAGAGAAAACACCAGGGAAAGGGGGAAAAGCACTAGAAACACAAGGGAAGGCTGGAGTCATTGGCACCAACCATAACAGCTAATTCTGATAACATTGTCAAATTAAAGGTAACAAACTACTTGGTTAGGATTCGGAAAAAGGTGATGGTTTCACTTAAAATAACTACTTCCTCAGAACTGCTACTACTGGTTGCCTCGTGTGTCTCAATCTATTGTCAGCTGGGTGAAAGCCTCATGAATAAACAAGACTTTCTGGCTCTTTGAATTGTGTTTGTCTGTGTTCCCATGATCGTCCTCGGCTGGTACTGTACCTTGGAGATACATGCACTTTTCTTACCTTAGCAAGCCAAAATGTCAGTCACCCTGACCTCTAGTCTGTTACATACTTTGGTGTGAAAAATGGTTTATAGAGAACTGAATGTGTTATCCACTCCAAACAGTCAGTTTAAAAAAAAAAAAAACAACAAAAAAAAACTTTTTTTTCTTATCTTTTTATGCTTTGTATTGATTTACTAATGCTGATATATTACAGCTAATACTATAATTAGAACAATTATTACATTTACATTTTAGGGCATTTTGTCCAAAGTGACTCATACATTTATACACTGATATCGGTGGCTGTCATGAAAGGTGCCAACCAGCACATCAGGGGCAGTTTTGGGGCTCAGTATCTTGCCCAAAGGACACTTTGACATGCAGACCAGGGGAATTGAACCAGCAATCTTCTGATAACAAGACAGTAGCTGTGTCCCAATGCAGGGTTTGCACCCTTCAAGGACCCGCCCTTTGCTGTCTTGAGACCTGCAGGCTGCGTCAGCCGTTGTTAAATGGGACGGTCTAGCCTTCGGAGCATTTCCTGGTTCTGTCACTAGATGTTCCCGCCCCTACCTGTATGTCACTATTCATGCAGCCCAGGTCCGCAATAAGTGTCAGGAGTAAAGTTTGACTGTCAAGTATGTTTGAGCTACAGTAATTCCTGATTCCTTTTTAATTCTACTGCTTGTGGAGGAAGAGGAGAAGCAGCTGGTTTATCTCTGGTTGAGAGGACCGTGGAGAGGTAAACCTGTTTATGAGCCAACAGTAATGTTGTCAATATTATCATTACTAGCTAGCTAATAGTTTGGGGTGATTAACATACTGATACATTACGTTAATGCTGACATATAAACTGTTGATCACCACATATGGCTTTTTTTTTTTTAATTTAAAATTTTATTTTTAATTTTATTCTAAAGTCATTATTCCTGTTTAAAGTGTTTGGTAGATAGGTTTGTTTGTTGTAATAATGTATTATTATTAGATTATGAAATTATAATTGTTGGGCCTTGCATTACGCAAGTTAACAAGTGTTTATGCAACAATAAAAGGGAGATTTAGGTTAAATGTGGCTATCTTCAAATTAGATCATATTATTTATCATAATTATTATTAATTATGATAAATAATATGATCTAATCATATTATTTATCATATTTTGGAGTTCTTGACAGTGGTTGGCAACATTCATTTTTTTTTTTTTTTTCGTTTCAATTTCTTCCGCTTGCTCCTTGCGGGTCGCGGGTGATGTTACTGCTTTTTATACCACCTTTTTTTATTATTTTTTTCAAGGCGGAGCAGGGATTACTGGGGCTTACTTACTCTATGGGCGTAGGCCAGGGTACTCCCTGGATGAGTCGCCAGCTCATCGCAGGGCCCTTACTGATGTGGTGGCTGACACGAAGGTGCCAACTACTCATCAGGAGCAGGGTTCAGTATCTTGCTCAAGGATACTTCGGCATGTAGCTCAGTCCCGCTCCGGGGAGCCAGGGATTCGAACCAGCGATCTTCCGGTCACAAGTCCTCAGCTCTACCCACTGAGCTACAGCCGCCCCACACAGCCCTGCAGTTACCTTGAAAAAGTAATCTGATTACTGAAGAGTCCTTTAAGCTCCTTCAAAACTTGATAGTACTTTGTCGCCGGCACAGAGTGAACAACAAACCTTAATATTCTCATCTTTAGCTGACAGGAACTCAAAATAATGGCTATTTCCAGCCAGAAAACGCGCATCTCTCTCCTCCCTCCATTGTTGTCTGTGTTTGTGTCGCTGCGTGGTATTACACGTTAGTTGTGCTCATGCTGAAAACTGACTTGTGGCACACATGACATCACTCCCCGAGACAAGAAGAAAGTAGAAATATATATGTTTACTAAGGAAAATGACAAAAATAATGATGAGTAGACTAACTTTAATCCGATTACTGATTACTGGTTTGTAAATATTGATGTGCTCGATTACTCGTTACTGAAAAAAGTGGTCAGATACCGGCATCACTGCGCAGATAAAGTCTTTTTTTTAACGGGTCCTGGGAAATTTCGAAAATTTTGAAAATTGGGCTGTTTAAAGATGCAATTTCAACATAGTTTGAGAAGGAAAGGAAGGCCGGTCGTTGGGTCCTCATTGTCATATTTTAATCACAAATAAAGCAAATTTTCCCTCAGTAGGCCTACTGAGTAATGTTTACATTAAAGACATTATAGCCTATAATAAGATGCGCTGTGTGCATAGGCTATAAGAGCAGGTAGAACATTCCCTATTATAATTTCTTGGCTTCATTGTCTATCTGCATCAGGCCTACAGGAGGCTTTGTAGGGTATTAAGAGAAAAACATTGTCATTTAACATCGTCAATAAACCCACAAACGTAATAAAAATCTGTAGCATTTAGTGTAATAAACCCACAAACGTAATCAAAATCTGTAGCATTTAATGTAATAAACCCACAAATGTAAGAGCTGCTGCCTACTACAAACATGCTGACGCTGCCTACTACAAACATGCTATTTCCTATGTAATAACTATTACGTTTGCAATTATTTATTTGTGGGGACGTGAAAATCTTTATTGTAATAACTTCCCACAAATGTAGTAATACAATGAATAATGGTCAGGGTGGTTATTGTTTCTTTATTTACCTGTACACCTACTAATACTACTGACCGTGGGTGTAAAACCCAGCTGCTGACTCTCTGCTGTCACACAACGGATCCCCCGTGACCAAAGTGTCAGCTGGACTTCAGAAGGGCAGAATTCAACACTACTAGAACAGCCGTAAACAGTCATTTGGACCGCTAGATTTAACCTCTATAATCTGTCATGTAAACACCCAACTGAGTGATGAATGCATTCATTGTGTCATGATATATTTTTAAAAAACGAAATAACACCAAAATGAACATGTTAACAAGTTTAATTATACATTTATCAATATTCACATCATCGCACTAAACCGTAATTATTACTATTTACACAAGATTTTAATAGAGAAAACTCAGAGAAAATTAACAATTAAAAGCAACTTATTTGATTATGAAACATTTCATTTTAACACTTAGGCTAATATATAATAAAATAAATACTAATAATCGAAACCAAATAGAGCCGTTTTGATCACTGGTCACAGTCTACACAGATTACCTCTGCTCTCCTCACAGTCACCACACACAAGTCCAACGTTCGTTTCTGTTTGCAGCTGTTTGGACCGGCACCTGATCTAACTCTAGGGTCGTGGAAAGCGCGCTGTTGTACCTTAACCAAGATATCGATTAAATTGGATCATATCTGACTGGAATTAATACATAAAAACCTTTCACCATTAGGCAATTATATTTTATTCTATTTTATTTTTTTCAAGGCACAGAGATCCGGGGCTATTCCCAAAACATCCGGGGCTATAGCCCCGAATGCCCAGGTCTAACGACGCGCCTAGGCAGCAAGAAGGCTTAAAAGTCTTTATTTAACACAAAGATGGAAAGCACACAATCTAACTAACTTGTACTGTGTGTGTGTGTGTGTGTGCCTGGCAGAACAAAGAAACAATGGTGGTCACTGATATCACAAGTGGGTGTGATATGCTCTAGGCTCAAGGGATGTGTGTGTGTGACGCAGTGCCGGCCCTGAGTAATTTAGTGCCCTAGGCAAGATTTTAGCCGGCGCCTCCCTTGCATTGCAGTCAATTTCACAATCTATTTTCATACACTCACACAGAAACTGCATGTATATATTCAAAATTTTATTTCTTTTAAGTCAAAAATATCACACCAAATAAAAACTGAAGAAAGACAGAGGTGCTAAAAATACAATATAAATAAGACATTGCGCAAACATATTATCTCTCAGCCTCAGAGTGCCGTCTCCACTTATCTATTGTCAGCCGCTTTGCAAAACGACCTCCAACTCCTTCCATGTTGCCATGCGGGTATTGTGCTCCTGGCTACATGAACCAATGGCTGCATTGTTCCAGTCCTTCAGTCCTTCCTTATTAAGTCTGTATTCTTTTGGAGAAAACATTTAGCAGCAGAAGCAGTGCAAGCTATCATATCTGCTTGAGTACATCAGCCAGATTCTTTTGATTTTTTCAGCATTGACTAAGACTCTGTTACAAAAGTCATGTTGACACGCTCCCATCTTTGTTTTTGGGAAATGTGTAACTGCTTTTTTATTTGAACTGGTCCTCTGTAAAATAGCTCTCATCTCACTTTGTCAGTTAGAAGAGATGTCCAGTCAGCAGGTCTGTTGGTGCCTTAGTCCTGATGCTGTGTCACTCTGCTGTGCTGAGGTAGAGGGACAGGAGCACCTGATGCTGTGTCACCGGGCTGGTGCTGAAATATGTTAAAAGTGCATCTGAAGAGAGAAGAGAAGTATATGTGACCACTGCATGTTACATTTTAATTAAAAAAACAAACAAAAAAACAGATTGGTGTGTGCCATACATAAGACTAATATAGACTAATAATGAAAATGTGATGAGATTCATTCAACTTTGTCATTGAAAAGCAATTCGGTCTAACCATTGCAGCAGTGCAGTGCACATATATATATTTCGCATATTAATGATATGGGAAAGCTAAGTTGTGGAGTAATAACGGTAATACACTTTAACAATGATGTAAACTTTAACAAACATAAACTGTGACGCAATAAACCAAAGGCTTACAACGACCCTGGTACAAAGGGGATGGAAAACTACTAGCATTTTAACTGACATACAAGCAGGAAAGACACCTGTTGAATAACACCTGAACAGACCTAACGTTAACTTTCCAAATGTCCCTGATGAATTTAAGTGGAGTAACATTAACACACGTCAACTCATAATTTATTGATTATTAAACAATGCTGCTATCGTCCTAAGTAAGCTAGCAAGCTAACATTCTGCTCCAACAACGATCATTCAACTATTAATGTCATTCGCTTCATCACATTGACGTAACTGTACCTGTATCTTCTTCACGTTTTTCTTCCTCCTCTTTCCGTCTTTTCCTTCACTGGGCGCCGGATGGTTTTAGTCTTTTGGACCTTGTGATTCCGCGACAGTATCATTAATCTCTCTCTTGGTCTTGGGGTCTCTGTCCGGTCAGCTTCAGGCAGCTCGCCTCTGGACCCGCCCCCCTCACAGAGGACAGGTACAGAGCAACGAGCCAGGAACCCAGAAAAAAGGCCTCTTCATTATTTAATAGTCCTTGCCATGACGTTATATTGCTGTGGGCTTATATAAGATTTTGAAATAATAGTAGTAGTGGCACTGATAAAAAAAAAAAATATATTCTTTACATTTTTATTTTTCATATATTTTTTTTTTCCCTTCAGGAATTAGCCGTCTAGGGAAGCAAACTACCAATAACTTGACTTAAGGTCACAATAACACCAACAGTGAACAAACACATATATTGAACACAAATGCATTACATCAACCAGAGTTAAGGTCCTGTGCTTAAACATGCTATGCTATGCTATCTAGGCCCAGATCAACGTTACCAGTCTTTGAGGGAAGGTGCTGGTGGTTGCAGGAAAAAGTTGGGGTTCCAATGTTGAACAAAGCTGTTCTTGCTGTGCAAGTTTTGATAGAAAGTCGGCAGAGGAGGAAACTGGTTGCTCCTTTCCTTTGTAAGGATAGCAGCTCGGTGCGAACCTGCTTGGTGTTCCTCAGGTCCTCAGATTGGCAGGACCTCGTGTCACTGCAGGGAAGAGAAGTTCTCTATGCCTGCTGCCAATGCAGCATGTAGCTCTCCATAGCTTGTTGGACCCAGAACGAAGAGATCTTGAGGGCAGGCAGCCCCGTGGGGGAGGTGGAGAAGATCCAACGTTATAGAAGTAGAGGGCGTCGAGTGAGAGAGAGTGAACAATGAATGCTCTGGGGTTTTGACTATCTGATCAGCGGGGGGTCTGTTACCTTGACCATTAGTAGCTCAAAACTTGAATTTTGCCCCTAGGTGTGAAGAATGGGGAATTCTTGGACACTGAGTTCAGTTCAGAGTCCATTTTGAAATCCACAATGAATGACTTCATCTGTGGGTCCCAACATAATTCTTGCCTCTTTCTTAAAACATTCTTAGTGACATAGCAGCCATAGATCAAGTCAGCACTGCAAACCCAGTTGATGGACGATGTGGTGGACAGAGGAGACTGGACCCTCAAACACCCTGAGTATCGACCCAGATGATGTCCCACTGACACCAGGGTCTTCATTGTGGCATCCTATCCAGCCCAGCAGCACTACCTGGGACTCCTGCTCAAAGAAGAGCCTCTCCATCTTCTCTCCCATTCTACCTCCCAAAACAGGTAAAAGCAGGGCGCATTGGTGCGGTGCATTTGGAGGACCCTTTGAATTGGGACACCCTTCGCGCAGCGTTGTGACATAATTGCACTTTAAATGCGCACTCCGAGGTGTGCAGACCCTGAATTGGGACACAGCAACTGGGTCTACCTCTAAGCCACCTAGCTATGCTTTGAATAATACACTCAGATTTTTTTAACACCTACTAATGCAACAGTTTACAATATTTGGCTCTTTTTTAGCTGTGATATTTCTGGAGTGTTTCCTTTCGAGTGACATTAGGGACACTTCTCCATGTCAACTTTGAACCTCCTGAATGTGATGATGTACATCTCTGCAAAAACAGAAGTAGATGTGTTTACTACTTGTCTGTTCTTTGGCCCTGTGTGTCACACATCTCATCTGTAAAGTTTACTGCACTGACTTCTGATCAACACAAATACAGGTACATGCATACACATGGTCGCACATACACACACGCCTGCTATGGCATCAAAGACCTATTTACCGATTGATCAGCACACTATATCAAAGAGCACAGCTTGCAAGAAACGTTCACCTGGGGCACACTGTCTTTTCTCCTGGCAGGTAAACTCAAACGAATGGCTGAACTCTAAATTTGTAAAAAGCCACGCACGCTGTGAAATCAAGAAGCGATGCAGCAGTCACGTTTGATGGCAGAAACAACCATAGTTTGCAACAGAGAAGCCCTGGTAACTGTACATGAGACAAACTTTCAACAGCGATAGCTAAATGGGTGAGAGCCCATCTGTTGTTGCTTGTTGGCCTTGAGCTTGCCATGTTTTGCTTTCAGCATATTTTTGAAGCATGCAGCACCGGTTATTCAGGAGAATATTCTGGACAATATTGTCATTGTTTTGGATTTGAAGTGCGACTTTGTTTTTTTGGGGCCATAATGAATCCACAACAAATACATTGATGAGCTCTAATCCATTCTCAATGAATTTGAATGTTTAAAGAAAAAAAAAATATTCTCTCATTATCTAATCTTTATCCTAAGGGAGTTTTAGGAGTAACAGTTCAGATAGAAGTTATCTCAAGGAGATACACTTTTTACTATCTCTTAATGGTGCATTATGTAAGATTTTAAGTTTAACAAAAAATCAAAAATTTTAATTAACTTAATTTATCAACAAATTGTGAAAAAAATCTATATGGAAATCTATGTGGAGTGTATGTATTGTATTGCAAAGACATCTACTGAAGTTGGAATGCTAAAAAGCTAGCCCCTAGCCATTTTGCACCTCAAGAGGTGACAATCCAATAGTAAATGATACCAACACTCCCCCGATCCTCTGAGCTCCCAGTCCAGACAGAGTCAGCTAACACACCAGGTTAAGCTTACTAACTAATGACAGCCACAGGGAGCAGAGGTTAGTGACTGATCTGGAGATATGCAGCAAATTTCCGAGTATAAGACTTTTCCTTCCAGTTTGTTTGTTATACATGTTTCCTTATCATACTGATAAAAAAGTAATCCCAACAGCGTTATACCTGCAATATAGAGCACAAGTTTCAGGAGGAGAGGTTGGGTAAATCATGAATAATGTATAAAAACCTCAAAAACAGGAAGACACTCATATTCATAGCAAAAAACCCAAATGGATTTCACTGGATGCTTCACAAACAAAACTCCACAACCGTGTCCACTGGACTGTAAGTCCCTGCTGGGACCACAGACAGACAAGAAGAAACTGTGAATCTGACAGGCTGAGTCCATCTGTGTGAGACCTCACAGCCACACAGCCTCATGCATAATATTGACCTATTGCTCCACTCATGAGAGGGCCCAAGGCATTTTACACATTTGTCTGCATCAGTCTGTAAGGATGCATTCACACTGTGAAAAAACCCTAAGGTATTTTTCTATGTTGTGTTGGATATGTGTCTGGATCTTTTGCTGCTTGTGTGGATGTATGCTCTTGAAATGCCCTAAGCACTGCACACCTCCTGAATAACTTTACTTGCCATGAATATGTTTAAATGTGTCAACATGGGACCCAATGCATTTCCCTTTTGTGTATACACATACATGCATGCTCACACGTTGCCATCTCTGAAGTTGGCTGAGTGTACCAGGCTTTTCCCTGTGGACAAACATGGATCGGGCGTATTGCGTAGCCTTGAAGCAGAACGTGAGTTCTGTTCAGATCTTGTCAAGGCATCTGAATCTCTGTAATTTTTAACCCAGTTTTTCCCTTTGTTGAGTTCCTTCGAGTCAGAGATCTCCCTTTTCATTTTAATCTAAGACAACGTTTAGAACTATAAATGTTGGACACAGGGTCACTCTGTGTGGGTTTGCAGCACCAGGGGCCTGAAGGGAGTTTACATTGCCAGTAGAACCAAAACAGTAAAGTCAGTAATCCTTCTTTAATCAAATCATAGTTATATAACTGAGATGAGAACTGTTCAAGAAGCACAAGTAGACTACCAAAAGTTCAACATTTCACCATGGAATTTCAAAAGGAGGGGTTTCTGGCATTTTTTTAACAGCTTCAGATCTATAGAGCTATTTCAGCTGCTTGTTCTAGTAATTTTTGTCTGTCATATCTTTCACTGAGGACCTACCATTGACTTTTTACACACTCTCAATATTTTCGATCCCATTGGACGACTTGACGAAAAGCCCTCTCTGACTTGATGACCTTCAGATGACTCAAATGAATTATTTCACTCAACCACACCCCGTCCCCTATTAATGCAGTGCTCCCTCTCCTCCAGTAAAGTGTATGAAGCAGACGGCAGCAGCAAGGCCGGGCCAGGTGGGCTATTGTGACTACGTACCTGATAAGCATAACAGTGGACCTCTTTGTCCACTTAATGGGCCATCGTCCAACAGGTCTCTCAGCCCCCAGGTGTATTGTCACACTGAGAGCAAAGGATGCAAGCCTTGTATACTGTGCTGAATACAAGGAGTCTTATCTGTATTTAGAATGGAGCCTAATGCTATACTCTACAGTATTCAAAATATTTAATGTTTGCACAGCAACAGGTGGCAACTGCCGTTAGCACATGTTAGCTAGTTTAGCCCCCTTGTCTGAAGAGAAATAGCCAAAAACAACTTCCAACAGCCATAGTCCTTACAACCATACAACTATTGTGTTGTCACAGATTAGATTGCCAGAATAAATAAAAATAACAGCATGAACCCCTGAGGACCTACATTAGCATTAGTGACAGCTGCATCTGCAAGTATGCAATTACATATAGTTCCTAATGTAATGATGATACACACCAGAGGGTATTTAGAAGAGGGTATATGCAATGCTGGCTGAAAAATCTGTGCTTACAAATCTTTAGTTTATTTAACTTCAGTTCACAAAAGAGCTGTTAAATTTAAATATCAGCCGAAGCAGTCATATTAACATAGCATTATGCTACATACTGTACATCTGCTTCCTGTGAAGTCACACAAGAAGTGGAAACTAAAACATGGCACAGAAGACATTTACAACATAAAACAGGAAGTCAATTGAATTAAAACCTTGGACCATGACATTTTTTTCGCTCAACTGAGTTATGTGGCTTGAATGGGAGCAATACAAGGGCAGTTTGGTTTTGCCAATGTTTACATCCCAGTTTTTGCCTTAAAGTCGTGGTCTGAATCTTCACTGGCCTCACAATTAGATTTGATTACAATTCAGATGTCAGCAAGTCAATTGCAATTAATTCTCAATGAATATCAATGTACTGCATCTGCAATGATTTGCATTACTGTACACAGCTACGTTTCTTCATTAAAATGTAATTTTAAGAAGTCCTTCCAATAAAAACAAAACAAAACAAAGAAAAATTATGCATTTTATTCTCAAGAAATTTAAACAAATCTATCAGTAGCTGATCTATCTGATACATGCAGGTGAATCAACATCAGAAATCAATACTTCTGGACCATCATTGCAACTAACCTATCACACTGTCAAAGCTTTGTGATTTGTGTTGGGGTTGGTAAGGACAAGTGCACATAAAGTTACCACTCTTCGACAGTGTGTGATTGGTCAGCAAGAAGTTTTATCCAAACCACAAGCGGACCAGGACAACGTGATACAGGCTAGCTTTGGGGTGAGTGAGCTAATTGCTAAGAAGTTGAAACCTCATGCCAAGGGTGAATTTGTGGAATGCCTTGTTACCACTGTGGAGCTGCTTGCACCAGGAGAAATCAAGCTGTTCCAAAGTGTCAGTTTGTCTCTGAGAACCGTGTCAGATCAGATTACTGACATGGTACATTAAGAAATCATTGAAGGATACTGCAAGAGATTTCCAGTTTTTCTTTTCAAAACTGACTCTTGCAAAGACTCGGCTCTGCTCAAGGCTGACTGGCCCAAACCTGGAAAACCAGCTATCCAGCCATTGCAATAGGTCACACTGATATGATAATGACACTAATAAATAAGTTTCTTTTTTTCCATCTCAGGTTGGCAGTAGACAACTTTAAAATGTACTTCAAATCATTTCAGAGCATTCTGATGTGAAAATAAACAAACACGGCCCTCTAAAATCTCGTATATCAGCTTCAAATCACTTGAAAAATGACATCAGAGCTATGTTCAGCCTGCTTTTAAAAGAAAACTCCCTGTTTCCACTGAACAATTTCACCTAATTGATAGTCGACCACCTTATATGAGGCAACTCAGATCTGTCATTTTAGAGTTATTTAAAGCTGATATAGATTTTAGAGGGCTGATTTTTTTTAATTTCACATCAGAATGCTCTGAAATGATTTGAGGTACAGTATAAGGTTATCTACTGTCAATTTGAGGTGAAATTGTTCAGTGGAAACAGGGAGTTTTCTTTAAATAGCAGTGGGGGAGTGGAAACCCTAACCCTAACCCAACTTCCCCACTCCTTCGTCTCTCACTCCGGCAGCATTTGGTGTTGAAACCCCAGTACAAAATGCTTTAAAATAATCAAAATAGGGACACGATTTTTTAAAGATCACAACGCCCAGCTACATCCGGTATACCAGATCTTGTGACCAATGGTCCAACTGCAGCAGATTGCAAAAAGCAAACTAAACCTGACCTGTCGATTTGGTCCTTTTGATGTAGCTCACTGTTGAGATATCAAACCTCTACTCAATGCAATCCAAAGGGAAGCCACTTGACCTGAGCATGGATGAGTTGCTGAGTTTTTATGGGGTTCTGCTCACATCTGGCTACAGTTAAGTACCACAGAGGCACATGTATCACAGTCCTGAGTAAATTTCACAATCAATGTTCATACACTCACACAAAAACTGCATTCAATGAAGATTTCATTTCTTTCAAGTAAAAAATATCACCAAATAAAAACTGAAGAAAGAAACAAATGATAAAAATACAATATAAATAAGCCATTGTGCAAACATATTATCTCTCAGCCTCAGAGTGCCATCTCTAGTATATGTGACCACTGCATGCTACATTTTAATAATAATAAAAAAAACAGATGCTTGACACGTGCCATACGTAAGACTGATAAAAACTAATAATGAAAATGTCATGAGATTCATTCAACTTTATTGTAATTGCAATACAATTCAGTCTAATCAAAGTGCAAATGATATGGGAAAGCGAAGGTTTAGAGTATTATCAGTAATACACTTTAACTGCACTTTAACACTGATGTAAACTTTAACGATGGAAGGGGATGGAAAAGGTCAAAAGGTGGAGTAACATTAATTTACGTCAACTCAGCTTTTTATTGATTATTAATGCTGCTATCGTCCAAAGTAAGCTAGCAAGCTAATACTCCAACAACAGTGAGTACAATCATTAAACTATTAATGTTATTCACTTCATCACACTGATGTTACTGTACCTGTATCCTCTTCATGTCTTCCTCTTCTTTCCTTCTTTTCCTTCACTGGGGTTTCAGTCTTTTGGACCTTGCAATTCCGCTACAGTATCAGTAAGGCCCCGTCCAGACGACAACGCCGTTTTTCGAAAACGCACACGTATTGCATCATTTTAGCCGACCGTCCATACGACTCCTGAAAACGCAGCGCCTGAAAACGCACTTTTTTGAAAACGGGTCTCAGGGTGGAGAAATCCGAAAACGCAGCCCTCCCGTTTTCATGTGGACGGCGAATCCGCATACTTTCCAAAATGATGACGCATGTTGCTGTGGACTTATACAATATTTTGAAATAATACTACTGGTGGCACTGGTTAAAAAAAAATTATTTTTCTTTTAGTATTATTATTATTTTCTCCCCCTGTTTTCGGCGCCCCTGACATGACGGCGCCCCTAGCATTTGCCTATACTGCCTATGCCCAGGGCCGGCTCTGATCATAGTTGATCCCTGAGTGTGACCAAACAGGTTTGGTCGCACTTGGGGATTGACACTTTTTGTCTGCCATGACAGAGGCATGCTGGAGATGCCACCGCTAAAGTGAGTTGTCCAAAAACCATTTTAGTAAACTCAGTGTACACAGACAACATTCTCAATGCTCATGTTCATGTGTAACGCAGGTGCATATTAAAAAGTTAAAATGATTAAAAAGGTGTGTAGTTAAAATTGTTTGTGAAAATCAGGCATCCTCGGTGCCATGGCGTCCGCCATCCTTGGCATTCCCGGCATCCTCGATACCACCTCCTCGGCATTCCCGACGCCGGCCGTTCCAGGGGCCCGCCGACCTGGTGCCCTCGGTGTCACGCCACCGCCGTCTTCGGCATCCCTGGCACTCACCATTCCGGGCACCCGCCTCTTGGATTTCTGGTGCCGTTGGTGTTACTGAGCCGCCGTCGCCGGTGCCCGCCGTTCTGGTGCTGCCATTCGCCCTCACGCCCACATTGTCACGCCGCCTCTATTTGTTTCTTCTCTTTCTTGTTGCCTTCCTCCTCCTTTAGGTACTTTATAAAGGCTCACCGATCTCTCTCAGGTGCTGTAATTAGGTTTAGGGGTGTCACAACTAGGATCCGGTTTTCAAAATAAAAGCACACACTCCCAGTGTCCAAGACATATAATAAAAACACACAATTAAAGATACACACTAAAAAGCAAACATACAACGTTGTGAAGTTAAAAACACTGGTAGTTTAAAATACACAATAAAATTACCATACCCCTATGATACACGTGTAGAGACCCTGGTGATACTACGAGCAAAGTTTCATGTTGTGTCGAGACTTCTTAGTGTTTTAAAAATAGCGATCTTGATGCTAGCGTAAGAGTGCCCCATGCACTCCCATTGAAAATGAGTTTGAACCGAAATCAAAAATATGGTACATCTTAAAAGTGCCTCTTTCTTCGAAATTATGCATTTACATGAAGGTTTGACTCGTATACATTCACAAATGTATCTAACACAGTTCTAAACACATGTTTAAGCATGCCTAGTTATAATATGTTACTCATGTTCATGTTATTTTTATTCTTTACATATGTCAATAGGTCAAATTGAAGAATTTGTGTAAATTTAGACTATGCAGTTTCCCAGGAGGTCTAAGGAGTGAAATGCATGCACTCATTTTGCAGGGAAAAATTTGGGATTAAACAGGTTAATGGTTGATGTACTGTGCTTCTCAATCAGGTGTGACCTAAGAGCCAAACAAGTGTGAACATTTCAAGAGATGACACTCTTTCAGAGAACACAATGTATAGCTCCCTTCTATAAATTGGTGACAAGATGAATGTAAAAAGTCACAGCAGCTGCACATTATATTGTAAAAAGCAGATATGACTAGGAGCCGACAACAACAATATGAGTCACTTCCACTCGCTGCTGATCTTCTTCACCGACACCATCTACTTTTAATATTTTGAGGTTGCTGTGCTATTTAGATGTCAGCTGAAAGGGAAAATAATCTTCTATTTCTTGCAGACCTATTGTCATATATTCAGCATACAGCTCTGTTCTGCATCTGTGCTCAGACGCCCATAAACCACAGTCAATTATTCTGGTGTATATTTCCTTAGAGACACGTGCAGAATGTGGTAAGGAAATTAAAGTAAATTGGTATTTTCTCATTTGTGGAGTCTTTGAGAAACACTTGAGTGAACTGAGTGAGAGCAGTACAAGCAGAGACAGACCAAGGTCAAGATGAAGCAGAACAAGAGCAGATGCCGGGGTGCTTCAGGTTGACTAGCTCCCCAATGGCTGCTGCTTTCCCTTCACCTATCAAAAACCCTACTCTCCAAACTGAGCGCATTCAGAGGAACAAATAGCCAAAGCAATCTAGGAGCTTCAAAACAAAGTTAACAGTGACAATTGAATACACATTGCTGGAGACAGACAATTCCTGTTTCTGTGTTTTCTGAGTGTGTAAGAGTAATAGCATGACAGGACAATGAAAGTTACACTTAACATAAGAGATTTCTCTGCTGGTAATGCAGGGGTAATGCAGTTAAGCAATCATATATATCCAAGGCTGGGTTGAACTTGAGCATGAGCATTAAATCTGATTTCCATTTTGGAGTCGAAAAACAACTTGTTTACCATATTTAGCTTCAAAATCAGACAACAAACAGCGGGGAAGGACTCTTATCCTGTTTTTTGTTTTAAAATCAGAAATCGAAAGATGGGAACGACTCATTAACTGATTGTTGGTGCTGTGTTCATGAATGGAAATTTGGAATTACAATAACCATGCTATTTTGCCATAGGTCTTTTTTTAATCACCCAGAATGCACCGTGATCTCTATACTACATCTGTTTGTGAGGTGATCTCCATGCCGTGAAGTTTGATTCTCTTTTGGTCCATGGTTTCTCCTGACAAAACCATCAGTTATGCTGGTATTAGACTGTACAAAGGGAAATCACAAGGCAAGTGTTGTCATTTTAAGTTGACATGAGATCACAGATAGATCACAGGTGTGTAAATTATAAATGTGATTCTTTGAACCTGCTTAAAGCTTCAGTCTGGAATTTTTACAAAAAAGTAGACTTAGTAAGAATTTTGAATGATACAGCTCCCAGGTCCCTCCTTCTTCCTCTCTGCTGCGCTGTAGCCCTGCCTTCCATGGTAACAGAGGAAGCCAGATAACCAAGACGGTGCATTCAAAATAACAACAGCATAAGCCCCCGATTGTTCTATTTTTGACCAATACAACTGAATTACAATGATGAGTGCCTCAAGTCAAGTCACTGTATATATCCCGGGTAACAAGCATGCTGAACTCAAACTAACGTTAAAATTGCACTTGCACTTGCACTTGAAAAACACTTTTGCTAACCAGTAGCCATAAACACAAATCTAAACACCAGAGTTAGCATACAAAGCTAACAAGCTAGATGTAGCAACAAGCTACGTAGCTCTACGTACTGCAACATTGTACGGCCACATGTGCTATTGCAAGTATTACTGTAACCGCCACCACCATAGCCTTGTGGTTAAAACATAGAATTAAACATATATCAAGCAGCGGTCCTGAACTCTGCGTCGCTCTTGAGTCCTTACAAATCCTGCAGCTCCCTACACCTCTGAAATGACGCTCTGATATGTATCCTTGTTTTCTTTCTGGCTCGGTCCAGTTCTTTGCTTTTACACTGCTTTTCTTCGTCAGTCCTCTTATTTCTTCTCTTTGACATGGGCAACGGTGAGGCATTTTTTGGCTCTGTTGTTGTTGTCTGTTCTCCGCTATTGTTTACAGTTTGGGCTTGAACATATCTGACCAGGTGCCTGACCAGTGCAGGCGCAGGGGAGGGGCACTGGTCAGTATGTGCATGAGAGAGGGGGGCTGCCAGCAGTGTATGCATGAGAGTGATTGACACTTCTCAGACACTCTCCTTGGCTCTGATTGGTTGTATTTAGTTGGGAGCGGTAGATTTTTGCAAATCAAATTACAGCCACTGGTGGGAACAACCAAAACAGAATATAAAATAACTCCATAGAACTTGTCTGGTGCATAGTCCTGAGATCAGAAATTGATCTGAATGACCTAATTCTTTCATATTCTTTATGAACAGCAATGGAGTATTAAGCAAAGCGATCCATCCAGATCCTGTTGCAAGGTGTACCTTGATGCCATGTTTCCATGGTGGCAGTAGTACAGGGCAAAAGGTAGATGATGCAACAAGAAAAATGATGAAATACATATTTTCAAACAAGGTAGCAATGCAGTACCATGTGTTTGGCCGATATGGGGGGAAAAATGTCAAAGCCTTGTGTCTTTTCAACTTTGTGTATGAGGCTGCTCTTAAGAAAAAAACCCTTTGACCACAAAAGTCAACCTGCAGGAAGTAGAGAGGGTGTCTCAGTGGTTTACAGGTACAAGGGACAAAGGGCATCCCAAAATCAAAGCCAGTCTGCAGTGTGAGAAAGAGGCTGCATTACAGTGAAGTGATGTTATTTTTCTGAACTTGCTGGGCTGTTCTACTTGTTCAGATATGTGCCTTTACCTATTGAGCCATTACATCCACATTACTGATGATTAGAGGTATACATTTTGTATTGCATTATGGCCCAGTAATATTGTGACATAATTTTAAGGCCATATCACCAAGCCATGTCTTCCAGGACATTTAATTTCTGCATAATTTCAATAAAGTGTGTGTTAAGATCATGCGCCCACTTCATACAGGAACCTCAATGAGGATATAGTGTTTGTGCAAGAGCTTTAGCTAGTTTACACCATCCATGTGCACAGGTGGCTCTTATATTGAACGGTTGAGGTTCCAGAGAAGGTAGTGTGTCTGGCAGTCCCCATGCTGTATGCAGTGTGGTGCTACAGCACAGCTGTGTTCACTGTAGGGATTTTTCACACAACTGTGTGAAATCTAAAAAGACATATGCACAAAATTCATGCTTTAATGCTCTTGAATGTAATCTATGTAGGGTGTGATGATGTGATGTTGACATCACATCATCACATTGCAGCAGGTTTGAATGTTTCTAACTAGGGCTGTCAGGCGATTAAACAACTTCACTTGCAGAAGAGAACTATTGCCCAGAAGGATGCCAGAGAATTCACAGAGAAGCTGGCGAAGTTTGAGACATTTTCACCCCAGATTTTTGTGAGGACATAATTAAACGCCTGGTCCCAAATTGCCGCCTGGTCTGTTAAGTGATTGAAACAAATAATGCATAACACATTCGCAAACCTATATCCATATATTCCCTGAATAGAGCTGGGTTTTCTGACATAGGACACTTCTGCGGCACATTTTGTTTGCTAAATCGCCACATGCAAAACCTACTTTTTCAAACTTTGCACATGTAATCTACAGATGTGTCTGATGAAAAGTTATATAAATAACTTCGGCACTCCATAAAATCTGCTGGTTATAACCAAACAATCATTTTTGCTAGCTAAAAAACACATATTGTTTCATATTTCGGTCCAACAAAATGCTTTCAACATTAAACTCAAGTCAATTGTTCCTGAAGTCATCCATAGGCTCTGTGCAAAATTTGGTGCAAATTGGCCAATTGGTGGCACTATAACGGATGTAAATGTATTTTTGCCTTTACAGTTTTTATTGATTGCTTTGACCCTTTTAAACAAACTGGAAACCACTCGGTTTTCCTCATCACTGTCTCAGCAGAGCACATGACACCTCTTGGAAATGTGTTAACCCTTTCTCATTGAATTAACACATTTTCCCCACCCTTTTGCAGAACAGTTAACACGGATGTCATTCAAGCAGTACAAACTCCATTGTTTTAGCTATGGTAACCAAACAGAAACCATCTGTTCCTAACTATTAGAAACTACCTACATCAGTATGAAATGACCAAAGCACCTGTTTGATACTCCTAAACACAAATCTTCAATGAACAATCGGTCTGCAGGCCTTAAAAAGTGCAGCGTCTGTGGTGTTCTTTGCCAACATGGATTGAAGAGGTCTAAGGCAGATGAGAGTGAGAAATAGGTGCAGAGGAATGTCAAGGTTGGTTTGCATGCAAGAAGATTTTTCCCTTGGCTCCTTGCAAGAGAGGATAATGAATGTGATGTGGATGAGGCCATGTGGCCCCATCGTCAAGACAGAAGAGACTGAGTACCAATCGTGGCTATTTCTTATACTCTACAGTAATAGATTGTGATACTTTACTGTAATATTGTATATCTTTAACTTTCTTTATGTGTTTTACAGTTTTTATTGATTGCTTTGATGCAGCAGTCAACTCAAACTCCACATTTTCAAAACAATTAACACACAGTTATGTGTTATACTTTACTGTAATATTGTATATCTTTAACTTCTTTTTTATGTTTTAAAACAGGTCAGTTGTTCAGGAAAATGCTTGCTATGAAGCTGCAGAAATGTTTTGTGAACTATAAGACTACCATCTTTCTTATTTTCTTATACTCTAATAGATTTTATTTTGGTTTCCATGTATTTAAATCAATTCCCTAGTGTAATATTTACAGTATTTCAGTTTTCAGCCACAGTTAGAAAAAAAAAGAATCAATGGAATCTAAAAAGAGAAGAAGGCAAATTTGACAACAAGTTGCACTGGCATGAAATAGGCCACAATGACAAGCAATGGTGCACTGATTTGCACTGAGTGCTGTATTTTGTATTTTGTTGACCACTGTGTAATGGTTGATTGGAAGAGCTCATACACTTGTTTGCAAGTTGTGTTATTTGAAAGCAAAATTAGCTTTTGTTGCATATTTTAAATGTTTTGGCACAGTTAGAGCCTTTTGCAAACAAAATGAGTCATTTTGACCATGAGTGCCACTGTTTCAGCCTGTGTGTTAACTGTTTTGAAAATGTGGAGTTTGAGTTGACTGCTGCATCAAAGCAATCAATAAAAACTGTAACAAAGTGGGCGTGATTTTGTACAACAAATCCAAATCAGCACACCTTCAACCTTTTGCACTTCCAGTGCACTTCCCATTACAGCGAATACCAGGGCTCAAATGTTGGCCTGTGTCCTCACTTTTGCCCCAAGCCCGCAATCCTTTGGGGCCAACTTCTGTGAGCTGTGCGCAGCTCATTCATAACTGCTTGCAGTTCTAGTTTTTCTTGCTTCTCTGCAGTTTACCCAAGTTTATTTATCCAAGTCATCAATTGACCTCAGATTTCTGCTTCCACTCAAATACAATAATACTGCATGGAATTTTGGATTGGATGAATTTATTATTTTTTTATGTTTTACATTTGTATCCTTAACAAAAATAGGCTTCTATACAGTTCCCTAAATCCCCACCCATCCCAAAGATGGCTTTTTTGCAATTTATAGAATGATAGAATTCAGAGGTGACATGCCATATTCTGTAGTAACTCGTGATGGTTAAGGCAATACATAAACTCATCCAAAGATCATCATGTTGGACACACACTGGTGTGATGCGGCTTGCAAGCAGACAGAGTACACGGAGGGCAGAGAAAAAAAACTGTCTTAAAGGCCTTCAAAACACTTTTATTATCTTACGGTGGCAAGGAGGGTTGCTGCGAATGATGGCTTGTGGAAAATTGGGAGAGACAATCAAAATGAACAGTAAAGGCTTGTTTCAAGGGCGATCTCAGCACAACATACAAGTGGTGTATGGATTGCACAGTATGTTATTGAAGGGAGAGGCAAGATAATTAAAGCTTTTTTTGCATGAAGGAGCTCAAGAAATTAACAGTGCACAGCAAACTGATAGTAAATTGGGCCCAGTTTTGACTTGTTGGTGTATTTCAACATGTATCCTTTGTATGACGCTGTTAATGTGGATGATAGATGATATTGTTAGTTGTCTTATATGTATGGAAATTAACCTGACTTTTATTTGGATTAATGGAACAACCAATTTGTTAAACTCAAATTGAGATCTTCTCTTTTTCTTGGAGAAAATCAGCTTTACTTGCCTTATGTCAAAAAAGGATCAAACTATTTTCGAGCACATTTGTGGAAACAGCATCTTTCCCTCGGGGTGTAATGCAGTGATTGAGTGACATCTCAGCTCAGTGCAGACCTGTAGCAGAGCTCAGCTGCTGTGGCTTTGCAATGCAGCAGGACCAGTACTTCTAACTTGTCAGGCTCTGGATATTTTCCAAATGGTAACAACTGACGTTGTCACTGTTGGTTCTTTTCCTGTCACAAATAATCTTTTTCATAGACAATATGACACATACTAACAAGCTCTTCAGTCAGTCGGATGGCTCGCTTTTCACAACAGAAATGACTCCATGACATTGCTGGCAGTCAGTATCACGACAGACAGTAGTTAACAGGGCAGAGCCCTGTCACAACACCAGTGACAGTGAAAGCAAAGCAAAGCAACAATGCCTGACAATGTCTGACTCCAAAGTTTTTCTCCTCAGGTGTAAGATGTCATTTTGGATGGCCTTCACACAATAATGACACAGAATGGGAGAATTAGTCTCATGCAGAAGCTGAATTTTCACATAAACCACTGAACCTATTGAACAGCTTGACCAAATGGACTGTGAAGGTTTACCACCCAGAACTGTCCATATATACCAAGTTAAACCTTTACTTACAATGCAGGTATTGATGAACAGTTGTTTAACATCGCAAATATGTAGCTGTATATCTGTTATATTTCAAAACTTATTGTAAGTGGTTCAAAAACAGAACCCTAAAAATGTTTTATGTTATCAATCAAATATCTAAAAGTGTGACTTCTCAGTTAAATTGATTTCCGTTTTCCACTTCAAAGGAATACAGAGAACCATTACTGGGTCAGTTTCTCCAGTGGTTTGGCGTTGGAAGCCTTTTCACTGGAAGCAGCTCAGTAATGCTAGGCATGGGGCCTGGCAGACCGGTTGTCTGCTTTGGTCTCTCTTTCTCGCTTAGCAGGTTGATGGCAAAAATATAAATTCCCTTTTATTGGCTTTATCGGCTAACATTAAAAGGTTTGCTGCTGACCAAATTACACAAATACGTCTTTGGGAGAAACCGCAAGGTTGTATAAAACTGGTACCAAAGTTGGAATAGAATCAGTTGTTTAAACTGGGCTGCCAGAAATGAGGAAATAGAAATAGCCCACAAAACAAAAAAGGGTTTTTGGCTTAAGATAACACACGACGATGACAATAAGAGAAGGAAAAGAATAAAACAAGATTTAAAAGAAAGGGACTAAAAAAAGCAAAAAAGAGTCAAAGGGGAAGAAAGAACCCGAAACACAAATTTCTTGTTGATTTTATATTTGGAGAAAATGGCCTTTCATTGTTTGAGACAGAAACTCTTTAAACTTTAAATTATTAAAACTTAGAGATTGATTCGATGAAAACACGTCATCTGCCATGACCCATTAATAAGCAAAAAATAAGCAGTATGTGAACTGATAGTACAAAAACAAAAAGAGAAAGGAACAAAGAGATAAAACATTTATATGAGTGAATTCCTCTTTTAAGGAAATTTTGGTGAAGAACGTTTACCTCATGCAAATAACTGTTAAACAATTATCCATGCATGTTCAGTAGATGGCAGTATTGTCACACAATTGAAATGCAAAAAAAAATCTTGAATGAATATCTCAGGTTTGGAAAGTATTAATGGGATTTTCTTAACCTTGAACATGCCAACTAAAACTGTGGAACAGACCCTATCTCTGTCCTGTAGGTGTCATTTGTCCTTGGGTCCCAGGTAATCATTCCAGGCCCCTATTGTAAATTAGTTTGAGGTGTTAAAAGCTGTTTACTTGGAAGTGGGCAAACTGAAGTCTGGATGACATTAATAATAGTTTTATGGCTTTTAAATGAGGAGGGATCAGTTTGTTTAAATTTACCTAAGATGACCTTGTTGTGGAATGTAATAGTGCTGAGCTAGGCCCACCACTCTATGCTTGACTTAAGGGGGGGGGTCAAGCATAGTGCCCTTATGCTGCTTTTTTGGGGGTCACTCATCTGCGGGAGCTGCTCTTCGCTTTGAGAGTGTCCCAGCCTTTTTTGCTTTACCTAAAGGGCCTAGAGACACTGCAGCTGTGACTTCCAAAGTGAAGGTGTGTTTACAGGCGGGAAACTGCGGATCACAATCGGCAGCAACATGAATCAGTTAACACCAGACAACCACTGAACAAACTGTTAATAATAACTGTCAGTTGCGCTTACAAAGATTTTTGTGGGCCTGGTAGTCAGGTAATCAACAAGAGTGAGGGAGATCGGTGGGATGTGTTCTCTGTCACAGCGGGTTAAAGGGGAGAAACTAAAAGGTGGACCCAAATGCAGATTTAGACAGGAGGCAGGATTGGGGAGAACATAAGGCGAGCTTTATTTATACAAAAGTTGAATGCAACAAAAAAACCAAAGAGCATGAAATGACAAATCAGTCCAGGGACCAGAAAACAAAGTAGCAACTAAAACGGCTAAACAAAGTGCAACAGAAAAGTTTCAACAAAGTACAAATCAAAAATGCAAAAATCTAAATCCAAAAACACATACCATATGGCGACACAGGCAGAATACAAGAAAGTTTTAAGTTTGAACAAAAGTGGTTAAGTATAGATGCATAGACGGTGGTTAAGTCGTATTTGGTCTCGTGTGCAGTTTGGTCACACGAGAGGTGAATTTAGATGGGTAATACCCACAGTTCCAAAAAAGGGTAGATGTGCTACCTTTGAAGTCAATAAAATGCATATACTAGCGCGTCTTATGTTATAGCGGGGTTACTAACTATAAGTTTTCAACAGATCGCTCATGAGATTATGCATATCTCAGTGTGTGTGTGTGTGTGTGTGTGTGTGTGTGTGTTCGAGGTTCGTTCATCGTCTGCTGATTGAGCCGGAATACGACGCACGTACTGTGGGCTGGATTAGCCTGAATGAGCTCCGAGCGAGCGTAATAACACAGTTAGCACACAGTACAGGAAACCATAAATTGGACTCGGCAGTCCATTCACAACAACGTAAGCACAACAAAGAAAACACGCTATATCTCTTTCTGCACAAACAAAAGCCTCTTACTTGATACCGCTCATGCGGTTAGCGTGTGTGCTCATCTGACTCGAAGCTCCAACACGTTCGGGAGCGCAAGAGCGGGGTCAAGCTTTAGCGTCCAAAAAGCTTGATGGCAGGGTGTTCACAGCGTTACGTTGACTCGATGGAAGTGAAGGACCTCGGGGGTTTCGTCTCCTTCTGAAGATAATCTCTTCCTTCTGCAGGCAGTGAGGAAACGGATGGGATGTGCAGCATTCCTCTATGGATCCAAAACAATAATAACTATAACAGCATAGAAATAGGGCTGTCTTGCTGCAGTTAATTGTGCACAGCTGACCACGAGGTCAGCAGTACATAAGTAAGGCCCTCCTGTCCTCATGCTTAAACCCTGCGTGTTTTCACTGCAGAGCAGCGACTGAGTGCTCCATACTCCATGTTCCGTTTGATGCCTGGTTCTCTCGGGCAGTGGTAAGTGTTCGCTCTCTGTGCATTTCACTGAATGCTAGTCTGTAGCTAATGCTAGTGTGGTCACAGGTAGATGTCCGCTGCCATGTGGGTCTTTCTCTCCCTCCCTCTCCCTGTGTAGGTTTGACTCTACAGTTATGCTGCCTTAAATCTAGCTCTCAAAACAGCCTTGATAAATGTAGCTTAGCCATGCTAATTTTATGTTTATTGTCACGGAACGCTCATCAGCTGGCCGAAATCCACAGGTGGCTCAACACATGACTCCACCACCAGCTGATTGGGACCGTTGCTGTTTTGTCTCACATTTGGGCACGACTTTGTCTCTGCTGCTAAATACACAACCTTGTCCCCTGCTTTGTCGGACTTTGTCTCCGGTGGGGACCTATTCATTGCTGCTTCTTTGTGTGGCTTTGTGCTTCTTGGCGCTGTCGTTTTCTGGCTTTTGGCTACAGCCTGCTTGCATGGTGCACTGCAGACACCATATTTTTAACCTGTTTATTTATTTTATTTTAACCGAACTTTCATCCCATGTTTTTGGATTATTTGTTTGGTTTTGTTTACTTTGCTACTGTTTGGATTAAGTAAATTGTTTTGTTTACGCAATTGTGGTAAGTTTATCTTGAGAGCTGTTCCTTGCCTTATTTTCTATATTTTGCTGTACATTTTGGGATAATTATTGCCATTGTAACTTCCCTTGGATTTTGGTGATATCACAGTGTGTGACTGCCACGCTTGTAAACGGTGAACCCTTTTTCTTTAAGTTATTTTTTGTTGAGTCCCCTCCCCGCTTCACTAGCCCTTTCCCCACCAGTAGGCCTCAGCCCCTGATTAGGCTTCATTTTCATTGTTTGGTGTGAATGGTACTTTTGTGAGTATTTTTGTAACTGAGAATCACGTGCCCATAGAAAATGGAGAAGCGGGAACTCAGTGAATCAGGTAAAAGAAAACAAAGGAATGAAAAAGAAGCCAGAGATGCCGCTTTGGTGCAGCAAATTCTTTCCATCTCGACATTTTTAAGAGGCAAGATGATGGTACTACTACAAATCACGGGGATGAGCTGCAGGATGCCAACACTGCCAGCTCAAGTTCACCTGAGACGTTTGGTGGAGCGGCGCTGCCTCCTGTGGACAATGCTAGCAGTACAACGGTGGGAAGCAGCCGGGCAGCCGAGCCAGGTCAGCCTGAGCTAAGTCCTCTCACATCACCAGCGGAAGACGAGATGTTGGCGGCCGGGAACGAACCTGACAGTGCCATACAGCAGAGGGATTATGATGAAGACTCCTGACAGTGTTTTCATTGAAAGAGGGCCCTCTTTGTTTCAAAACAGACGAGCAACATACCCTGCATCGGCAAGAGACTGCGGTCTAGGTGGTGGGGTTCGTTCATTAACTAATGACATGATGTGCAGTTGACTGCCAAATGGACAACCAGCACCACGAGAATGGGTGGTGTATTCACCATCAACTGGACATGTGTTTTGCTTTGCCTGCAAACTTTTCAGGGCAACAAAGAATGCATTTGTGGACGGTTTTTGCGACCGGAAACATCCACATCGCATTCAGAACACGAGAGGAGCCCAGTCCATATGTCCAACATGCTGACACTGATACAGAGGATGAGTGAAACTGGCCCAATCGACTCAGCCCTGGGAAAGCAGACTTCCGATGTGAGGGAATATTGGAGGGATGTTCTGCGACTTGTAGTGGCAGCGATCAAGTTTTTAGGAGAAAGAAGACTGGCATTCAGAGGGAATGACGAGCTCCTTGGATCGCCACATAACGGCAACTATTTGGGGATATTAGAGTTAATATCCCAATTTGAGCCATTTCTGGCAGAGCATATTAAAACATATGGCAAAAAGGGCAGAGGAGTGTCTCATATCTGTCGTCAACAACATGTGAAGAGTTCATTGACATGATGGGAGAAAAAAACAGGCAGGTAATTGCAGAAGAGCTCTGTGATGCAAAATATTTCTCTGTAATTGTCGATTCCACTCCCGACCTCTCTCATGTTGATCAGTTAACATTTATTTTCAGATTTGTTAGCAAGCAAGGCAACATAGTGGAGCGTTTCCTGGCATTTGAGCCAATTCAGAGCCATACAGGCCAAAGTCTGGCAGATTGTGTGTCTGCCATGTCTAATTGTCTAATTGTAGAGGCCAATCATTTGATAATGCCAGCAACATGTCGGGCCGGTACAATGCACTGTGCTGCCCATTCTCTGAATTTAGTGGGTGTAAACAGCATAGAGGGAAGCAGTCTAGAAGTGGGACAGTATTTTGATTTACTGCAGTCCTTGTACACATTCTGCGCTGCCTCCACTCACAGGTGGGAGCAAGTTTTTTGGGAACTCTGATATTCACATAGACATAACATCAAAATCACTGTCAAACACTCGGTGGAGCTGCCGAGCTGACTCGACTAAAGCTCTTTGGCAAAACTACGCTAAAATAAGGGAGGTATTAGAGAGCATAGCTGAAGATGAAACTGAGAAAAGAGACACCCGAAGTGAAGCCCGCACACTCGCTGTAAAATTAAATAAACTGGAAACCGCATTCATGGCTAATTTCTGGAATACCATTCTGACCCGATTCCAACTGACAAGTTTACAGCTCCAAAAAGCGGACAAAGTGCTCATGACAGCTGTGCGCCTTCTTATATCTCTGTGATTTTGTGTCTGCACAGAGAGGTCTTTTCACAGAATTTGAAAAGGAAGCCTTACCCCAAATTTCCACTGGATACGTCTCCGCTGCGTTGC
>CAEMYA010000024.1:117667-133741 GCA_903131615.1 Diplodus sargus
ACAAATTGCATTCTTCTGAACAAAAGTGCATAATTCAACTGAACTCATGGATTAAAGCAAAAAAAAATCTTTTAACTGAAATGTTTTTTCGAGCTGTAGCCAGGTCATATTCCCAATTTGTAATTTGTGCAACATGTTACAGGGCACGTTACTTGACACGTGCTGAAAAAATAAGATAAGATTTATTTTACAGCTTTACCCCACACCATGTTCTCTAATGCAGACATCAAGTTTAAATATTTGACCAACAGTGTTTTACAGGAGGATGATCTGAACAGCTGTTCTATTCACACTTAAAATGTTTTTTGTCTTTTCAATGTAATTTTCAATCTAGGAAATCAAACTGTGCCTTTTTTTTGCCAAGCTTTTACTCTTTCAAATAATCAACCATCTACAGAACTTTTCAGCAAGCTATTTTTCTACTTCCTCTTATCATCATTATCATTGATTATTATTATTAATAATAATATTAAAAATAATGTTAAAGTGAGCCACTTATTGTTTAACAGAAAAATATATCATACAAACAGCAACTTTTGCAGCCTTGTCAGTCTGATGGCGAGTTATCACATTTCTGTCATCACTAACATGCTGTTAATGATCAAAGAAGCTCTGAGGCTTTACATTTGTTCTTTATGTTATAATACAAGATTTATGTAATGAGCTACAATCAGGCAACATTTATGATTGTGTACAGTCAAACTAACCAAAACCTTCTTATTGATCATCATTATAAAGTTTCAGGGCGTTCCTGTAACCATGGTAACTCACGGTGCCAGAGGGGAGGGAGAGATGCTGAATGAAGCCGTTTACACAGATACACTGCAGACAAAGTCCAGACTATAGTTGTTATTGCACACATGTAGCACACAACAGGAGACTCTCCGTGTCAGACGAGTTCTCACGTGTTGACTAAACTCAATTGGTAACGTAGCAGCGCGACGAGTCCTTGCTAGCTAAGCAGCTAAACATTAGCGCCGCTAATGTGAGTGTGACAATCTCTCAATAAAGATCAGTCAACACTTGTTCTCCTCCGATCTACATTGATCTCATAAGCCGCCTCTGTGAAGTTTGAATGACGGAAATCCGTTGTAGCGACGGAGAACTTTAATCCATGTGAACTTATTCAGTCTGGAGCTTCAGCACAGTGAGGTGAACACAACACAAACACAGTAGAGCAGAGTAGCACTCACACTCATCGGTGAGGGAGTTTGGAGCGCGGCTCCATGGTCCGCACCATGAACCGAAACTAACGTTACCGCTCCGTTTGTTGTGGTCCCACTCACTAAACAGTCCGGGTGGCGCACGTGCTAAGGTTTCGGTCACGTGTTTTTTGTTCCGGTCTTGCGGCAAAGCATCGACGTTAATTAATCTTTGCCAAATCCTCACGTGAGGCATCGCGATGCATCGCCACATCGATGAATTGCACCCACCCAAGTTTTCTTCACGCAAATTATTTTTCGGGCAAACAATTATAACTCTAATAATTGTTAGAGGGAAACAAGGGAAGGGGGGATCTATTGTCAGTGGAGCGGAGGGTCTGCAGCTGGATTTTGCATGCACGGTCAGTAGTATTAGTGGGTGTTTGTGGATATTAGCCTACGTTTGCTGACATTATTACATTGGCTGGCGTTACAGCGCCTTTATGTGCATGCGCACTGTTTGCATGTGTTGGCCGTCTATGGTCTTCCCACTTGAGTGGAACGAACCTGTGTTTTTGATCATTGTAAACTAATTCCTTGGGTGCAATTCCCAATGTGGTGTTGTTGGGCAACCTAAGACTGACATTAAGAGCCTTCGCCCCGCCACATAACGAATGTTCGAACAAAACAAACAAAAACAATCTCTGTCTCGTCCAGCGAGGAGGGAACTGCAGTTAGCTCAAGCAAATGAAAAACGTCTCTAAAAGTTGCACCCTTATGAAACTGGGGGTCCCACCACAACTTAATGCTCCCTTGGAATGCAAATGTGTAGTGAGGTTTCACATATATATTTGTTGTGGGTACCAACCAGGGGTCCGTTTCACAAAGCAGGTTTAGTGAAAACTCTGAGTCTGTTAACCCTGAAATGAGGGAAACTCTGAGTTTTCCGTTTCACAAAGGAAGGTAACTCAAACCAGAGAAAGAGGGGTAACTCTAGCCTGTTTCACAGAGAGAGGTAACTTAAGATTTCGGTCAGTTACCATGGTAACATACTCTATGAACCTAACCTGGTCGGGACCAGGTTTTTCTCAACAAACCTCGAGTTTCTCTCTGTCTCCGCCCTCTTTCAGCCACACACAGTATTTGATTTCCTCATTCATGTTGTCAGCAGGCGAGTTTTGGCGTAGCATAGTTCTGCCGTCTGTTTTTTGAGAAAATAATTGCAAAAATCAGTCAGTAGGCCTACATTAGAAGTTATATTAGGTGGCAACCTTTTACACTACCATGGCATGTCATTTTGATAATGATCCCGTGGATGAAGGAGCAGCATTATTGCGCAGAGAATTAAATATTCGTCGGGAGATGATTATCAGACCACGCACAGATGTTCTTGCATTTCCTGACAATTATCTTTTTGAGCGGTACCGTTTCACGTCACAGTCCATCATTTACATACACAACCTAATCTGTCCTTACATTTTCAACATTACCAACCAAAGTCATACTCTCACATCCCAGCAGATATTATGTGCTGCGCTGCGTTTTTTTTTGTTTTTTTTTTGCAAATGGGAGTTTTTTATACAACGTAGAAGATGCAGAGCACTTGAGCAAGGCAACTGTATGCAGAGTGGTCAGAAAAGTGTGCCTCGCCCTGAAACGGCTTCTACCCATCTTTATCATTTTCAGCTCCTCTGCCTCCGTTAGAGGTGGCGGTGCTGGACCACCACCCGTTTTACGGGCATCTGCTTTTTTTTCTGTTTGCTGAGTAGAAGTCTGTGTTAGTTTAAGGCTTAATTATTTAACAGAATATGATATAGATGAGAAGACATTTATGTTCGTGAAAACAGCATTATGTTGGGGATAAAACAACTATACAGTCAAACAGCCACTTAATATTTACTTTACAATGTAAAACATGATCAAACTGAGGAATCCCCATGAAATTATGCCGGGGTCTAATGTTTTTATGTTTCATCTTAAGCTGCTGCCAAGTGCGCTTCTCCCCCGCGGGATTGCACCTAAATGAAATAAATGAATAGGCTACCACTCAAGCAGTTTCCCTCTGTAATATTATTGTGATTGCAAAGGACTACAAACTAACGCATTGACCCGAGCAGCAATGTTCTCCCACACCGTCTCCCTCTCTTTTGCTGCTGCAGCGGTGTTACACTTCCTTCTAAAAACGTGCGCAAACTCACCGTATGAGCGCATTAATATTTCCAATTCCAGTGGGGTGAAAAACGTAGCCGCCCTCTTCCCCGTTGCCATGGTGACTTGTCGAATCGGGGCTCCATTGACGCTGTCTTTCTATACTTTCTACACCCCGCTTAACTCCAGGTGAAACTACTCCGAGTTGATCAAACTAACCCAAATCAGCTGTTCTGGAACCGAAAACTCAGAGTTTCCTATCTCAGAGTAGATCAACTAAGAGTTCAGGGTTAGACTCAGAGTTTGTTGAACCTGCTTTGTGAAACAGACCTCAGGTCTCTCTCCTGGCATTTAAGATTTGTCAAGTCAGGGTTTTTGTTTGGTCGGCAGTTGTCTTCGTGTGAAATGATTCAATCAAATTGCACAAGGATGTCCATCAAACAAAATATACACCCCGAATGACCAAGAAGAACTACACAAACACTGAATCTTTCCAGACCAAAGAGGTTTATTTTAAAGGTTGCCAAAAAAATAAATAACCACATTAACTTAAATAACCCTCAAAAGTCAACAATCCCAGACTACAAACACAAAATACTCTACCTCAAAAGTCTCCTTTGGGGTTTCTTTGTCACTTTTAGGTCCATTTTCAAAAAAAAGAGCAAATAAGTCCAATTCCAGGATTGAACATCCCTCTTTATCAGGGATTTGCTACAAGAGCTGCAAAGTCACTTTATTTTAAATTAGTATTGCAACCCCTCTTGCGTGCCCATTTCCATAAGAAGAATACAATGTGATCTTAAATTCTAATTTTTTTAATTCCTCGTGTTCTTTGGGAGGGAGGTGGATCTCCTGCCAGAAAATGACATGTTGTTTTTCTGTCTTCATTCTAGCTATTAATTTATTTCTCTTAATTGGATTATGCAACCTATTAACATTTAGAGTGACTACTCTATATTCCTGATGTGAAATTTGTTTTTGGTGTTCCCACTTTATGCTCCCTTACTGACCTTAACCGATTTACTTCTATCTATACAACAAAACACAACCTTAGAACTCTTAACATAAATAAAATACTTCCGTTTTTGAAGTTTTGAAAGAACTAGCTAATAACTAAATTAGGGAAGGAAGACCTGCAATTACTTAAGGGCCCTTCCATGTGTTAAAATGAATATATTAAAGACACACACTTAGTGTTTGTTTGTTTTGTTGTTGTTGTTGTTGTTTTTATGACCCATCAGCAGCTGAACCATTTATGAATGATCTGGAAATCAGTTCACTTCGGAAATTTAATTGAACAGTTTTTATGTCCATCAAAAATAGTCTATATAAAATATATGACCAGGGATCTCGGGTTGGCCTCTTGTGGTGGTTTAGGTCCAAAGTGACCTGTGGCATTGTATTCCAAGGTTGACATCTTGGAGAGACTGGCAGACTACATCGTTTAAATACATTTCTCGAGGTACTGCAAATTTTCCCGTCCCATCAATGCACACATTATTTCTCTTGGAGTCCCTGGATCCTGTAGTTTTAAACCACTGTCCCTATTTTTATTTGCATCTGTTCAAATTTATACAGGTCTTTCTAACAAGCTGCTTGTACCTTTTCCCATCTGTTTTTTTTTTCCCTAAAACCTTCTATTTTCCTAAAGGTTGCCAACCTATATTAGAAGTGATTCTGCAATACGTTAATGCCTCTGCCATCTGAAGTTTTCTTCCACTGCCTTCTGGGTTGCCTTGACTTCATTTAGATATTTCCACGTTGATAAGAGGTTGAACTTATTTTAAAAAAAAATACTCAACACTCTAAAAGGCTATTTCTAGCCCCAAAGGACATTTAAACTCCAGCAATGACGAGACTGGAGTTAATTTTCTCACAGTCTTACAGACTGACACTGTTATCTCTGCAAAACCATGCATGATTTGGCCTTTTCAGTTTAGCTAAATTAAAATGCTGGTCATAGGATCTGTTTCCCTCAAATAACCTGAGGGAGACAGCAATGTGTCCTCTGTCTACACAAGGATGCAATTGAATATATAAGCAAGTTTCATATCAGAATATATTTGCCCTTTCTCAGTTGCAGTGAATTCTCATATGACGCCTGGGGCAGAGAGCTCGACTTTATATTACATAACACTCTACAACAGCTCACCTCTGTGTCAGGTGAGCACACTACTTGTGAGCTTTTATGTTGTTAATATAGTGCACACCTGTATGTAATAGTGAGTGGTCTGCACAAGCACAACTGCAAATTTAATTGTGTTGTTATATTTTCAATCTGATCTATAAAGTTATATGTAGTATTTTTTTGTTGGGATAACAATTTCCCTTGTGGAATCAGTCTTATACATATTTCTATATTGTCTTCCTTAAGGTGTGGCAAAGTCCTTTCACAAAAGACATGACAGTCCGGATTTAGCTTTCCAAATATTCACTGCATACTCAAGGTGCATAAAGATGAGAAAACCACATCACTATTAATGTTGCTGTTCAGAGGTCCATATCCAAGTGCACAAACAATGTCAACTCTTATGTTATGATCACCAATAAATGTTTGAACTGGATCAATAATAGCTACATGAATACAGTTATAGTACTAAAAAGGGTGTAGGCTAAATGCTTAATGACAAACATGACTGAGTAATATGCTGGAAACAATCACAAGTAACCTTTACCATATAACTTTCACAGAATTGTCAATACAGGGGGCAGCTGTAGATCAGGAGGTAGAGCGGGTCGTCTAGTAATCGGAGTGTGTCGCTGGTTCGAATGCCGGCTCTCCCTCGCTGCATGTCAAAGTGTCCTTGAGTAAGATACTGAACTCCAAATTGCTCCTGATGAGCAGTTGGTCTTGCAGTCACTATATCAATGTGTGTGAACCAGTGTGAAGTGCTTTGAGCAGTCAGTAGACTTGAAAAGTGCTATAGAAATGCAAGTCCATTTAATACAAGCTGTTGAATTGCTTATTGATACATTTCAACTAACAGTAATTCTTTCTATGACAAAACAGCCATTTTGTATGAATATACAACTTTCATGGATCTGTTTAATAATGGTTCACTACGTTGAAAAAGCTTTTTTGGGCCTTAGGGACATTTTTCAAATGGAATACCACGAGTGAGTCTGATCGGGTGCCAATATTAATTGATGAATGGTACAATGGATTAACTGAAACATACTGTTCTCACTTACTAATTAATTCCAGTCGCTTCTACTTTGATGATTTTTTTTTTATTTGACGTTAAGCTATTGTGAATAAAATTCAATACTTTAAAGTCAAACTATATCTTGATTTTAAAGTTAATCTCCTATGTCCTTTCTCAATTGTATTTTAGTTTGAACATCTTTGGGAGAAGAAGGGTTTTATTTTGAGTGGTTTAAAACAAAAATATGTAATAGATATGAACAATAACAATAACTGGATGGATTATCACACTGATAAAACAGTGTCTCTCCCTCACAGGCACTCACATGTTGATTGTTATTGATGTGGTCTTTCTTCAGAACAAATTGTCACATAATCCACCCCCTGGTTCCCAACAATCCCTCTCCACTTTGCACCAATCAGAGCAGAAAATTGTAGTAAAATTGCATTTAAAT
This sequence comes from Diplodus sargus, assembly GCA_903131615.1. Taxonomy (NCBI): domain Eukaryota; kingdom Metazoa; phylum Chordata; class Actinopteri; order Spariformes; family Sparidae; genus Diplodus; species Diplodus sargus. Next base: position 124,558 of record CAEMYA010000024.1, read on the forward strand.
AAATAACTGTGCCGGCATCTGTCACAACAACATGCTGGAATGTGTGTTCTAATAGACTGAAATAGAAATGCATCAGCAATAAAACAGCAAGGAAGAAAAAATGTGTTTGCTCTTGTCTTCACTTGAACGATGGGAGCATTGAGCTGTCCATAAGGGGGTTTAGGAAGGAAGAGGATAAAAGCAACTCTAAGCTTATTAAAACACGAAGGTGTTGAATAGGCAGATTATAAGAACTCCACCCTAATTTCACGAGCAAGGCAGAAACAGTGCCGTCAGTGAAGACCAGATACGCCGCAAACCGGTTTTAAGCTTCTATCATCACTCAGCAGGCCACTCTTTCATTTGCATTATCTTTCTCACGCCAGTTAGAGAGAAGGGGAAACCTCTCAAGGCATCTTTCCACCCCCTTTGACTACATTTGGTCCATTTTAGTCTGCTTGTCTCTCTCCCTTCATCTCCTCTCTGTCTCAACATCTAAATCAGACACTTCAGCAGCAAGCAGCATTTGGTGCTTCAGTTAGCCCTGTCTATGACTGAAGGCGGAGATGAGAGCATATGCTATGACACGAACAAATAATTGCTGCAAACTTTTCTTTCAACTTGTTTGGTAAAGTCCCAGTGAAAGCCTCAGGGCTCTCAATGTACAATCCATCATGGCCACTATATTTCAATTAAATAAAATCCTTTTGTGCCATCGAGTTAACACTCTCAAAACTTTTGAACAAAATTATACGCTTTGGTTTGATTTTACTCGGTCATGATATTTAAAGAAAAAATGGAATTTTTGAAATATTCTGGATGATGGATGAATTGTAATTAAATCAGGTCAATTGGTTTACTTACAATACATGTTAGTTTAAGTCGCAATGAAAACCTGTCTGTCATCCAAAATTTTACCTTTATTTTTAGAGCTAACCAATTCATTCATTCATTCATTTTCCGATACCACTTTTTCCTTTGTTGGGTCGCGGGGATGTTACCGCTTTATCACCCCTTTTTCAAGGGGGTAGCGGGATTGCTGGGGCCACCCTGGATGAGTCGCCAGCTCATCGCAGGACCCTTACTGATGGCAGAGGCTGCCCCTCAGGGTGCCAACTGCACATCAGGAGCAATTTTGGGGTTCAGTATCTTGCTCAAGGATACTTCGACATGTAGCTCAGTTCCGCCCCGGGGAGCTGGGATTCGAACCAGCAATCTTCCAATCACTGGTCCAACAGCTCTACCCACTGAGCTGCAGCCACCCCTTCATCTATTCAGAAAACCAGTGTTGCTGAATTGTTGTCATTATCGTTATTAGTATTTTTTTTTTTTCATCCAACTGGGAAAGGCCACCTGGGATGCACTGCAGTCATCATCACTGTTAACTCAGCCCGACATATGTCTTGCCAGCTGCTCCTTTAAACCCAGATATCTATGTTGGTGGCTAAATGTCATTTTCCCTGCCAAAGCTGAGAAAATACATTTAGCACATATTTTGACACACTGTACCCACTCTTTTAGAGTATATTTTATGTCAATTACAATTCTTTATCTAATGGAAGCATAGAGTGGTAAATCATCTTAAGTAAATGTGCCACCAGAATAGGCACACGTGAGCAATTTTCTGTTGTGTATGTGAGTCCTATTGTTCCCATGCACCTGTGTGTCTGGTTGTTTGTATCACTGTGTATGTGTAAAAACCGATGTCTTTTTCAAAATGTGGAATAAACGTGTGAAGAGACCCAAACCAGTGTTTGGTGTTTGCGAACAGTTACAACTTCAGAGGATTGTACAGAAAGCTACGGATGATCTAAAGGAGGATGCTTTCCCTTTTAAATAATTAACACACAATTTATTTTTCACCTTTGGTTATTCCTGGCAGTATTAACTGTCAGTTATTGTACTGTAAACCTACCCTCTCACAAAATGTTTATAATGGGTGAGAGTGTGGATCAGCTGCCATTTGCAATGACACAATCGTTGATGTTAGTGGGTGTGTGTGAGAAAGTGAATGTTGGTGTAAAAATCAGGGAGATGTTGTATCTGAGACAGAATCTTCCTACATAGCACAGCAGCTTCCAGAGACAATCTACTGCCATTCTAGCTGGTGTGTGTCTGAGTTTACCAGTTACATCTGAATTGTGTTCAATGCAGCTGACAATGAATACTGTTCTCAATCTCAAGATGCAGACTGTCCTCTCAAGAAAACAGCCTGTTCTGGCCCCAGGTCGTCATAAACAGCAGCTTTGTCAATGGAACTGTGCTTGTGAGTTGATGCTGTAGGTAACCTTTTGTGTAACCTCTTGAAGCACCCCTCAAGTGCAGTAGTATAAAGAGTAAGAGAAATTTGAATTTGTGGGGATGGGCAGGCTGGTTGGATGGGTCATGAGAAGGGGATCGAGTCCCATTTGTAACCAAGACTCAACCGGGTTTTGTCATGTTCCATAAATGACTTACCTGATGCCAGTCACTTATATTACATAGTTTTTGTGTGTAAACCTAACCAGACTGTAACAGTTTCACAAAATGCATGGTGAAGATTTGGTCCCTTTTCCCTCCATGTTTATTATTGTGACCATCAAGTCCCTTGACCTTGTACCTGTCAGGCCTGGACTAGAAAGAGGACTCAGATACAGAGTAAAGTAGAAATTCACAGGCTTTTATTCTGAAATTCAGTAGCTTCAGGATAGAGCGACAAACAAACAGCCTGTGAAAGTATTTACCTGGCTAACCTTAGAACTAGGCAAGAAAAGAAAAGAAAACTCAGAAAAGAAAACCACACCAACGGTGGGAACTCCACAAAACGGAGAAAACAAAATCACTCTCTATGAGGAAAACAAAAAACTACAATAAACTACACTATCAGACTTGGCTAAAAAAGGTACAACAAAAATTCACAAGAACAAGGAAGGCACAAGCCTATAAAACAAAACTACGCTGTCAGACTGAGCTGAGAAAATTAGGAAAGGAAAAAGGCTATAAACTTTAAACTAAGAGCTAAAAATTAAGAAAAAAAAAATCACTCTTCACAAGGCAATGAATAAACAGAAAGAAAACCAACAATGAATTACAATACTTAGGCTTAGACTTGGAGCTATGACAAAGGGCTTTTTCTGTACTATGAGCTGGACTATAAGACACTTGAGGGCGATGGGAAACAGGTGGAAACAATCAGGGATCGGGGTGATGTCAGACCGGTGACACATGAGGAAGGGCAAGTGACCTGAAACGAGAGGAAACTTAGACGTACAAAATAAAACAGGAAGTTCACGAGACAAAAAACCCAAGACAAGACAAAACCTCACCAGTGTGAGACAGTACCTATAAAGCCAAAACCACTTAGCTTCCCCAAACCCAACCTTAACCTTGTTCATGTCCAAAAATGTTCAGCTATTTCATCCAATGCAAAAGATTGTGGTTTTAGTTGAATATATCAACAAGTTTTGGCCTACGCTTTAAGTCTGTGGTAACTTTTTTCAACATCAAAGCCAGACAATCTACTTTTTGAAAATAGAAAGGTTTAAGTCCAACCAGTCTGTCCAGATTTGCATAGGATTATTTGGATTGTCACTGCCTAAATTGCCTGATTTCAAAGCAGATCTTCTAAAAAAAATTCTGATGCATTCTGTGATGTTTTTAGGCCTTTTTGTGCACGTGAAAAATTGTGGGAAAAAGGTGCTTATTATATAAGATGTGTGTGTGTATAATCGTACACATATACATACACGTCCAACTAGATATTTTGAAAGCTTGCACACCATGTTTAAACATTTAATTTCTAAGCTATTGCCTTCATCACACACACAAGCGATTTGTTGCGCAAACAAAAAAAAGCATCACTTTATGATTTTTACAACACAAATGTTACCACCAACAGTGCATATTTATTCAGAGTCACCATGATCCTTTCAGCACTTGCTATAGACCTGGATACAACAGAAACATGTAAATGCCTTGCACGGCCTTGCAGTTGTTGTCTTATGCAGCTCGCAGGAAAATATGATGATTGGTCAAATTTGGCAGGTAAAGGCAAGATCAGGCAGACTCCATATAATTTGGTTAAATTAGCATTAATCAGTGCAATTGCAACATCACGACTACCTGGAGGGACTGTCCAATGACACAGTTGCTTTTTTAATTTTTTTTTACATATTTATGTACTTCTTCCTACTGCTGGTATGGTTGTTGCACAGAGGAATAGTCAATTCTGACCATCTGTTTGATCTGTCTGACTGCATTGTGAGCTTCCTCTTTTCTAAGGATTTTCAAAAATTCAGCATGGGGTTGAAAACTTTTCAAAAAGGCCTGGAACATGCTGACTCATGCAGTTCTAGAAGATTTTTCAGTGGAAATTCACGCTTTGAAGATCACGGTTCCATCTCATATCAAAGGAAGCTCTACTGGGATCCAGAGCTGGGAACTGACCAAAAGTTACTGTGTGTGTGTGTTATTGGGGATGGCTTGAGCACATCTTGGCAGTCTCCACAAGCCTCTAAACCAGGGGTCACTAACAGGCGGACCGGAATCCGAGTACGGACCCAGACGCCATCCCATACGGACCCGATCTTACAGTCAACAAATTATTAAATTATTTTTCATTTTGATGGGGGGCTTCTATTTTAAACGGCACAACTTTTATAGAATTTACGCCGAGGTTTACGGTACTGGATCAGTTGACCAGGAAACTTACAAACCAACTGCCTGAAAGTTAAGCCACCCACGTGATGCTACTCAGCCAATCAAATTTTTGCATTCAAGGCATGTTACATTGCTAGTCGCGACTCATGCAGACAGTTGAAAGAGGAGAGAGGCAAGGAGTTAGAATGATACAGGGAGAGAAGACAGACAGACAAGTGAGTGGGAGTTGGGAAAAGTCAAATAATTATGGCACTTTCTAAGTAAAGAAAAGTAGACAGCAAAAACCGAGCATTCAATACGGAAGGACCGACACATGCCTGTTCATTCTTTCCGCAGATAGCACAAAACCAGTGTGTCTCATATGTTTAGAGACCGTAGCACTAATTAAAATTGGCAATGTGAAACGCCACTATGAGACAAAGCACAAAGCTTATGAACAATGGTACCCACCCAAGTCTGAACTGAGGTCCCAGAAAATTAGCAGTCTCAGAGCCCAATATGAAAAATCCACTAGGATTTCAACCTATTCTTTCACTGCCCAACAATGTGCTCATGAATATTCCCTCCGAGTTACTTGGACTTTAGGTCAACACAAAAAGCCCTTTACAGATGGAGGTGTTGTCAAGGACTGCATGGGTGCAGTAGCAGAAACATTATTTAAGGGTAAACAAAAAGAAGAGCTTTGTGACAAAATAAAGCAAATACCTCTTCCAGCATCAACGGCCACAAGGAAAAGTGAAATATTAGCCCAGGATGTGTTAGCCCAGCTGGATGAAGCCATTCAGAAGGCACCATGTGTAAGCTTGGCTGTAGATGAGTCCACTGATGTGTCTGACTATGCTCAGTTGTTAGTTTATGCAAGGTTCTTCAACAAAGACAAGATAGAGTTCTGTGAAGTCATATTAGGTGTTACTTCCCTTCAGACCAATACAAGAGGAGAGGACATCTACCTGGCCATTAAGGAGATGTTAACAAAGCGAGGAATAGAGCCAAACCAAGTGGTTTCAATAACCACAGATGGGACCCCTGCCATGCTAGGGAGACAGACGGGAGCTGTGGCAAGAATGAAAGAGGACAATCCTGAGCTAATCTCTAACCATTGCATTATTCATCAATCTGTTCTATGCTCCACTGTGTCAGATGAGCATGCTGAGGTGATGAACATTATAATGAAAATGATACATTTTCTCAGGGCATCCTTTTCCTGTTAGCATCACATGCTCAAAAAATGCAAGAAGTTGATGCAAACACTGATGATCTTTTGCTTCACAACAATGTAAGATGGCTCAGCAAAGGCAGGGTGTTGGAGCGATTTTGGTCCATCAGAAGGGCAGCTTTCTTGGCAGAGCTGAGAAGTCAGAAAGCAACACACTTTTCTCTTTTTTTAAAGGATGAGAATAAGATGGATAATGTCGCCTTTTTGGTTGATATCACTTCACACCTGAATGAACTGAATACGAAGCTACAGGGCAAGGACAATTCAATTTGTGAACTGATGACAGCTGTCCGCTCCTTTCAGAGGAAACTTGAGGTGTTCAAAGAAGACCTGCAGGGAGACTGTGTACACTCCCCAGCAGTCCAGGAACAGGTTAAGGGACAGAGAGGTTTGTCTTCTTTTGTTGACTTTGTTGATAAGCTGATTAAAAACTTCAGCAAACGTTTTGACAGCTTCAGCTTTGGACAGCAGCTCACTATGTTCATTCAGAACCCATTTCTAATCACTGATGTCAGAGGGTTCACAAAGGAAGTCACACAGCAATTCAATTGGGCAAATGCTGGGCTTCTCCAGATGCAACTGGTTGATCTTCAAGCAGATGTGGTCCTGAAAGAGCAGCTTGGAAGAACTGACCCTGCCACTTTCTGGTTCCAAATGGTCTCTGAGACAGCTTTTACCAGGTCTGAGGAAAGTAGCCCTGTACATCTTGACCATGTTTGGCTCCACATACAGCTGTGAGGCAGCTTTCTCCACAATGAACATAATTAAAACTAAATATCGTTCCAGGCTCACCAATGAGCACCTGTTTATGAGAATGGCCCTGACACCATTCCAGATTTAAGATCCTGGCAGGACCAGCTAGAGCTCAATTCTCTCACTGAACAACAGAAAGTGGGGAAGACGAGAAACTGTGAAACTAATACTGTTAAGATGTTTTGAGATCTATATGTTGTAAAATTGGTTGAGACTATGAAGTCGAAATGTTAAAGTGCTGCTACACTTTATTTGTTTTTTTTATGAAATTAAGCAGTTATTTTAAGATGCACAATTTAAATATTTTAAAATGCAGCCCTTCTTTAACTTGATAAAAGAAGATTGTTCACAAGCTAAAACGCTATATCTAAAGTATCGTATTATATATGTTTCAATGTTAACAATACATTTTGTTAAAATGTTATTAACTTGTATTTTCCTTGATTTGAGAGTCCATTGTTGATTACAGACGTTGATACAACTACTAGGCCACTTCTGTATATATCACAATCATAACGCAAGTTAGACTTCATGATGTTCCGGACGTTTGCTTGAGGAGATTTTCTCTAACTAGACATTTTCAAATTTTAGTTGAATACCCCATCAAAATTGTATTTTTCTTGGGTTGAATGAATGCCCTCAGGTTTATCATCAAGTTGGTTAACTCTCAAAACAATCTAACATGAGATTTTACCACCTGTTTTAAGGATATGTGAAAATAGTCTGATCTTTTACAATAGTGTATATTACTGTAAGCTAATTCAGTGTAACTAATACTACCTGATGTTGGCTGTTTCATGCGCCACCATACAACACCAGAGTTGAAGCCTCTTTTCTGTGTTTTTGTTCAAGCTAACATATCACTGTATAATCAATCTTTGGTTAGCAGAAGGGCACAAAAATAAGAAAGTAATGAAAAGACAGGCACGTGTTTGTGTGAGTGCTTGTGTATCTCTTTCCACTCTTCCCATCTTTTTGTCTTGAGGTTTTGGTCTTCCTCTCCTCTTTCATGGCTGCTCTTCCTGCTGTTGTGGCAGCACAGCTTGAATCTTCCACTTTGTCTCCTTTTCTCTTTCTTCCTCAAAGCCTGGGAAAGATCGATAAGCCAGCACACACAGCTTGATGAGCCAGCCTAAGAAGTGTCTTTTGGGAAACTTTAAGGGGTAGCTGGCTCGCTGCCGTCTACCTGCCATCCCATAATTCCTGGAGCCGGTAGGGAATTAAGGAGACATTGTAGGGATAAGGAAAAAACACATTTCAATTCATTCAGCTTAGGAGTGTCTTTGAAATTCAAATCTATTTGTAGCTTGAGGTGGCAGTCAAGCCAGTTAAGAAGTAAATGAGAATGATAAATCATTACCAGATGAATTACAGCACTTACATCTACCAATCCCTGTGCTGTTACACTCTGCCAAACGAACTGAACCCCCACTGATTCAATAATGTAGATGCATTGTTTAGCAGCTGGCCCACAAGTGAGACAGTCTGTTATTTTTTCTATGCCAGATTCCTGTCATTAGAAACTGCTCACTGCTACTTAAAATGTGCAAGTCTTGTTAAACTCTACTAAGGTTTGGTAAAATTAGACAAATACAGATTAATATGTATGACAAAAAGGCTGACAAAGTTAGTTTTTCAAAGTGAATACTTGATCTTTTAAATATTGGTAGAGAAAAAAAAGGTGCAGTATAAATTATTGCATGTGTTACAAGGTGTAATTTATTGACATTAGAAAAAATATATATCGAATTATGTACAAAAATTACTGTTAAACCACTAATATTACCATTAGGTCTATTACATTATCTGTTATGCAGTTAATTCAAAGAGACTAAGATATATATTTTAATATATTCCAGTACAACATCCAGCAAACACACAAACAAACAACATGGAAAATATGTATTTCTGAAGCTACAGCGCAGTATAAAATAATTATTAACAGATGTATGGTGCGAGAGAACCAAAGAGAAGGTGAGTAACATCAACAAGGTTTTCCAAATGTGGGTCTTTGTTTTTTTTTGCTGGCTACTTTTTAAGTGACTGTCGGGTAAGTCACAAGATTGTTTGGCCCCTCAGTGGGGTTCTCAACCGATGTCAGTGAGCCATTTTTATAGTAAAATGTTTATGACCTACGTGTGGTAGGGAAAAAAATGTTGTTCCAGTTGTTCTTAATCTAGATCAGAGGTCAATAAGCGGACCGCCGTCTGGGTCAGGACTTTACATTTCTTTATGTTGCAACTTCATGTTTCTCAAGGTTTAACTTATTGTTGTGACAACCCTGTGCTTATGGTCTGGTTAAGTTAAAGTACAAAATACCTGATTTGGTGGCCACTAACATGGGTGATGTTCCAAAGTATGTTGGTGTTATGCTTACAAACAATATGATGCAGTCTCTTGTCATAAATGTACACTGGTTTCTCACATGCACCTCTTTAAATGCAGTCTCAAATTGGGGTTACTGGCTAAGCAGCCTTCATGCCTGTAGCTACACAACCATCTACTCCTCATCCCCATATGACAGTCAGGCACTGGAGCGGCTGATCTTGATGACACTGCCATTGTGGTGTATTGGGGGGGGGGGGGGGGGGGGGGGGG